>JAJIBD010007295.1:0-120074 GCA_021461705.1 Cryptotis parvus | reverse complement strand
TATATATATATATATATATATATATATATATATATATATATATATATAGTTTCTTCTGTGGAGACTGAAGTGTTGATCAAAGCCCTAGCCAAACATCAAGATCCTTCATGAGGCTGTATTACGGATTCACCACCAGGTTCTCACCGTTCTACAAGGAGTGATCATTGATGTCAAAGAAGGGTTCGACAGGGTGATACCATTTCACCAAAACTCTTCAGCGCCACCCTCAAGAACATCATGAGACAATTAGAATGGGAAGGAATGGGAGTGAAGATAGATGGTCGCAACTACCACCTCTGCTTCGCTGATGACATCGTTCTAATAACACCAAACATTAGCCAAGCAGCACAAATGCTGGCTGACTTCGACCGAGAATGTGGAAAGATAGCTCTACAGCTGAATCTAAAGAAAACTATGTTAATGAAAAATGAACTAGTTCCTGAGGCCCCATTCACTCTCAATGGAACAGACATCTCTGAATGCAGCAGTCATGTGTACCTAGGTCGAGAAGTCAACATTATGAATGACCTAAAACCTGAGCTGCGCAGGAGGAAGAGAGCTGCATGGACTGCCTTCAAAAACATCAAGAAATAGCCAAAAGAACAAAGAACCTCCGGCTCCAGGCACATCTCTTTGATTCCATCGTTCTCCCTGCATTAGCATACACCTCAGAGACCTGGGCCCTATGAAAGCAGGATGAAAATGCTATTTGGATCTCCCAGAGAGGAATCAAAAGAGCTATGCTTGGAATATCATGCCTCACTCAAGTGAGAGAAGGAATCCGTAGTTCCGACCTTAGTCGCTATTCCAGAATCAGGGACGCTGTCTCGTTTGCCAAGGCATCGAAAATCAGATGGCTGGACATATAATGCGATTTGGAGATGACCGCTGGACTAGAGCCGTTACCGACTGGATCCCACGGGATGTCAAAAGATCACGCGTGGCCGCCCACCTGCAAGATGGTCAAACTTCTTCAAGACCCTGAAGGAATGGTTTGAGGTCTTGGATGAGGCAACACACACACTTGCCTGTTAACCTCTCCAGCTTTGTGTCATCCAGTTTCTGTTTCTCACGTCCAAACAAACTCCTGAAGTCTCTGCTCTTCGTGCCCCTCACCGAGAAGCTTGCTCCGACTTAGAGTGACAGGAGCCTCTGCACTATCTCGTTTGTGACTCCTCTAGGCCTCTGCACTATCTTGGGTCTATTGGAGCCATAGTACAGCAGGTGGGGCATTTGCCTCGCACATGTCTGATGCGGGTTTGATCCCTGCCTGGCATATTCCCGAATTAACCAGATGCCATTGGGCTACATTGTACGTGATAGGGTGGAAATCACCCTATGATGGAAATGTTACTGGCACCCGCTCAAGCAAGTTGATGAATAACGGATTCAAGTGATCAAGTGATCAAGTGATTGGTAGAGACTTTAGGGTTCCTTAGGCATAGTAGCCTGTCATCTGCAAATAATGATGCTTTGGCTTCTTTTCCTCACTAACTATCCTTAATATCTTTTTCTTCCCTGATTGCTATGGCAAGTACTTCCATACCATGTTGTATAGGAAGTGGTTAGAGTGGGCAATCTTGTCTCATCCCTGATCTTAAGGGGAAAGCTTTTAGTTTTTCCCTATTGAATATAATGCTTGCTGTGGGCTTGTCGTAGATGGCTTTGATTATATTGAGAAAAGTTTTGTCAAATCCCATTTTGTGGAAACTTTTATCACTCAGGTCTTCCCCTTGTCTACAGTATAAAGTGCAAGCTTCCTATGGCATAAATTCACGCACACACACACTCACTCACTCTTACACATTTACTCAGCACATACACACACACTCAAACACACATACTCACACATTCACTCACATACACTCACACACATTCACTCACACATACATATACCCACACACTCACAAACACACACCCTCACTCCACAAACACACACATACTTACACACACACTTGCCTGTTAACCTCTCCAGCTTTTGTGTCATCCAGTTTCTGTTTCTCACGTCCAAACAAACTCCTGAAGTCTCTGCTCTTCGGTGCCCCTCACCGAGAAGCTTGCTCCGACTTAGAGTGACAGGAGCCTCTGCACTATCTCGTTTGTGACTCCTCTAGGCCTCTGCACTATCTTGGGTCTATTGGAGCCATAGTACAGCAGGTGGGGGCATTTGCCCCTTGCATGTCTGATGCGGGTTTGATCCCTGCCTGGCATCCCATATGGTTCACTGAGTAACACCAGGAGTATTCCCTGAGTGCAGAGCCATGAGTCACCCCTGTGCATCCCCAGGTGTGACTAAAAAGAAAAAAAAAAACATGCTTACTTTAAGTAAAAGAAACAAACATGATAACCTCTCAGTATCTATACTGCAAACCATAATTCCCAAAAGAAGGGAGGGAGGGAGGGGGAGAGAGAGAGAGAGAGAGAGAGAGAGAGAGAGAGAGAGAGAGAGAGAGAGAGCCTGCCATAGAGACGGGGGGTGAGGAGGAAACTGGGGACATTAGTCCTGGGAAATGTGCACTGGGGGAGGGATGGAGTATTGGAACATTTTGGAACATTGTTTGGCTGAAACCTGAGTTATGAACAATTTTGTAATGGTCTATCTCAAGGTGTTGCAAATAATAATAATAAAGGGTAGCCTTTTGATAACTAGACATTCAAATGATTAAAGCACCTTTTCTTTCTTCCTTTCTTTTCTGTTTGTTTTGTGTTTGGGCCACACCTGGTAGTGCTCAGGGCTTACTCTTGGCTCTGTGTTCAGGGAGCACTCCTGTCATTCTCGGGGACCATATGTGGTACCCAGAATCAAACCTCTATTGTGTGCGTGCAAACCGAGTGTCCTACCTGCTGTACTATTGTTCTGCCCCCTAAAACACTTCCTATCACCTGGAAGGTGTGATCACCTATCATCTGGAAGGAATGATCACCTATCACTTGCTCATTAGGTGTGTGTAGTAGGGAAATAGAGGAGTCCTTATTTTGCGTTCTCACTGTAGCTTTTTTTTTTCTTTTTTTGGGTCATACCTTGTAATGCTCAGGAGTTGCTCCTGGCTCTTCGCTCAGGAATTACTCCTGGCAGTGCTTGGGGGACCATATGGGATGCTGGGCATCGAACCCAGGTCGGCCTCGTGCAAGGCAAACGCCCCTACCCGCTGTGCTATCGCTCCGACCCTGCTTTCTCACTTTAGACTGTTGGTAACACTCCAGGTAAGTCCGTGACAGTTGTCCTGTGGACCAGAGGAGCAAGAGAATCAGGACATGATGGGTCAGCACAGTGCCACACAGGGACCATTTCTTTGATTATGTCTCTCCTGTTTCTCCACAAAGGCAGAAGAGGATGAAGAAAAAAGTAGATACTGATGCTTTGCATTAATCTTACAGTCAACTGAAGAGAAAGAGACGACAGAGTGATAGTGAGGGTAGAGATGACAGTATGCTTTTAATGGCAGTTGCCTTGGAGCAAGGCTCTTGGGCTACTCACCCTTTCTAGCTGTATGACCTTGGGTATGTTATCCAACCTTTCTGCCACTATTTCATCATCTCTAAAAATGGGGCTTAATAACAGAGTCTTGTGACACTGTTGTTGGAAGGAATAATTGAGTTGGCATTTTGGCATTTGCGAAATATTTAGACCAGCGCCTGATACATAAATGATTGTTGGTGTCATTATTGCTGATAGTGGAGTTGGCAGTGGCCAAGCAGCAGCCGGAGACTTCCCTTATAATAAATTAAGTAGCACATTAGCCGGGCGAAGCAAGCTGAGTCCGAGATAACACTGGAAAGCATGGTGCCTCGAGCACCAATGGGGGCAAACCGCAAGAACTATAGGGTGTAACTGAAAAAGTTCAAAAAGCCAAATAAAAGGGGGAAAAAAAGAAGGAAAGAAAATCAAACTGCTCATTAACCTGGCTTACAAGACTTCATCCTTTACACATCATTATATTCATGTGTTAATGAAAAACAAAAACTTAAATATTAAATAATGTTTTTTGGAGAAATCCCTCCTGACTAATTTACTAAGGATTTAATTATGAAGACTATGCCCCAAATGCCAATTGGATATGCCAGCAGCAATTTTCGGTCCTCCTAGAGAAAATAAAGTGGAATATCCTTTCTGAACCGTGTTTTTCTCCGTGTGTGGGAAATTTTTCCCTACGGACTTCCGAAGAGCTCCGGTTCTTGAGTGTGCTGCAGCTCTTGGTTTTAGGTTCTTCCTGGTGTCAGGGGGCTTCTGCCAGTTAAGGATTTGAGAATGTCAATCTATTCCTGTTCATTTAAGACCCATGATTATTAAAATACTTGTCCTGTACTTGGAATCAAGAGAAAAAAAATTAATTCAAATATTTATTCTTTATTTTTCAGAATCTAGGCCTTTTCTGACTTATCCTTTATAACTCTATAATATGAACCTTCCCTAAAAGTTCTTTTGTCGGGAGTACAAAGAATTCTAGTGCCGTATAATTCCTCATAGGACTATAAGCAGTTACTTTGTGGGGATGAGTGGGTTCGGGGCCACACCTGGCAGTGTGCTGGGGTCACTCCCAGAGCCATCTGGGGAGATCATATGCAGCGCTGGGACAAGACCGAGGCTGAGCTCGGCAGGGCAGGGGCCTTACCTGCCCAGTGTCTCCGTGGCGCCTCAGTTTCTCCTGGGTTTCTTTTTTAATAGTTTATTCTTATTGAGAAAGCTCATTTTGAACAGTTCCTTCTCACTTCATTGCAGAAATTTGGTAATAAGAAACTATCTTCCATTACATTACAATACCTAACATAAAGTTGCTTTGTTCTCTTTAAAAAAATGAATTGCTTTGGCAATGGGGGACAGAAAGTTTGTACATCAGAATTGTAAAGTTTACACTGTTGTGACCTTGTTACTTACTGTATAATAGTCACATTTTTTTCTTTTTTTTTCCCTTTTTGTTTACCCCTGGCCGTGCTCAGAGGTCAACCTCTAGCTGTGCACTCAGCAATTACTCCTGGCAGTGCTCGGGGACCATGTGGGATGCCAGAGATCCAACCTGGGTCCACCATGTGTGGCAAAACAAACGCCCTCCCATGTACTATCACTCCGGCCTCTAAAGTAACAATTAAAATGATGGCTGCATTTTAAAAGGTTGAAGTAAATCATAATTTAAAGGATGAAGTAAATCATAATTTATTCCTGGGGAGCTTTTGTAAGGCTATTCTGCTTTTAAGCCTTACTGACCAAGATAGTTTTATGTGAAGTTACAGGTTGTAGATGGTACTGTTTGTAATCGTAGCATATTTTAATACATAGCATATTTTTTTCACTGTGTTGGGCCAGGACTGAACTATGATAATTGTACTAGACATTTATTTGTTCATCACAGTCACAGATGCTGCTTCTCAGACACTGAGTCTGCTCTGAGGAAGGGTCACGAATGTATCCATACTTTGAGCAGTTCTGCGATGAACTCCAAAGTATGTGTAGCTGAGTTTATGGTGTACATAAACCTTTTTTTTATTATTATATTTATATATTTTTGTATATATTTGTTATATATTTATGTGTATTGTAATAAAATATACAAGGCATTGCAACCTCACTTGCAGTGCACCAACCATCCCACTGTAGATGCTTTTTTTTTTTAATTTAATTTTATTATTTTCCCCAAATATTATTACACCATTTTAGGACATACAATTGAAAGATGCTCATGTGGAGTTTTGGATCTACAGTGTTCCAACACCCATCCCTCCACCCAAACCCATCTACCATCACCAATGTCCCCACCTCCCCCCCCCCTCCCACCCTCAACTACTTGGCAGATTCTGTATGTCATTTCTTTTCGTCCTTTATATCTCCTTCCCGATAAAACTTTCCTGCTCTTTGTGGAATACAGTGCATTAAAAAGACATTACTGTTTCACTATTTTAGTGGACCGCATGGCCGCTTGGCGGCCCGCAATCTGGGCTCAAACTGGTCTTGCTCTGTTGATCTGGTCGTGAGGCATTTTTCTCAGGCCTGGACAGCGAAGATGGTGGCTAGTGTGATGGGGCGAGTTTCATCCGGCTGCTTCCGGGACCCCCCAGAGGCGATGGGCCAACACTCAAAACCCATCTGCCTCCTCGGGATCCCATTGTCGCTGGGCCGGCGCTGAGCCGGGCTCCAGTCTCCCCAGCCGCTTGGCGCAGCTCCGGCATACTGGTTTCCCGGCGGCTCCTGGGCGGGTCCACCAGACTCGACAAAATGGAGGGGGAGTGGCTTAACCCCTGACTCCATCTGGCGAATTCCCAGTGATTCCCGCTTCTGGGAGCCGCCTACCTGGGCTCGAACTGGTCTTGCTCTGTTGATCTGGTCAGGGGTCGTTTCTCAGCCGTCCGACAGCGAAGATGGTGGCTAGTGTGATGGGCGAGTTTCATCCGGCTGCTTCTGGGACCCCCCAGAGGCGATGGGCCAACACCCCAAAACCCATCTGCCCTCCCTCGGGATCCCATCATCAGCTGGGCCGGCGCGAGCCGGGCTCCAGTCTCCCCGGCCGCGGCGCAGCTCTGCATACTGGTTCCCGGGTGGTTCCTGGGCGGGTCCACCAGACTCGACAAAATGGAGGGAGGGGGAGGCTTAACCCCTGACTCCATCTGGCGAATTCCCAGTGATTCCCGCTCTGGGAGCCGCCTACCTGGGCTCGAACTGGTCTTGCTCTGTTGATCTGGTCGTGAGGCATTTTCTCAGCCTGGACAGCGAAGATGGTGGCTAGTGTGATGGGCGAGGTTTCATCCGGCTGCTTCCGGGACCCCCCCAGAGGCGATGGGCCAACACCCAAAACCCATCTGCCCTCCTCGGATCCCATCAGCTGGGCTCGGCGCGAGCCGGCCCCAGTCTCCTAAACCTTTTTTTTTTTAATACATGGCTGCTTGGTATTTTGGCCCCAAACTGAAACATTTCTTTCCTATGCCAGCAGGTGGAAGCAAGAGCAGTGGAATTTTAGGACTGGGCCTTTCCAGTGTGCCAGCGGTATCTGCCGATGACGTGTCCGTGACTCAGGACTGTTTCTGATAGGTCCCGCTCCCAGCACGCCTGTTGTCCTGTTGTCCGCATGACTCAGTGGTCATGCTAAGACAGACTGAGTGTTTTTCATCGCCTTTCTATACTTACAGATTCAGCTCACGTGTGCTAACACTTTCTCCCTTTCATGTTTCCCAGAAAACCAAAGGCAACCAAGGCAGTGAACCTGTGTCATTGCCGGAGAATTGGGAGGCTGGTCATTCCTCTCCTGACCAGGGACGTAGTCCAGTCTGCCTCCTCAGCTCCTTCCGCCATGACCGTCGTTCAGTGTTCACACAGATTTCAGCTTGTTCGTAAATATGTGCTGAGAACCAGGAACCGCAGAGAAGCTTAGTTTTCAGAGTTATGTTTCATTCCTCACAGGTTTTTGTTTTTGTTTTGGGACCTCTCCCAGCGATACTCAGCAGTTCCTGGCTCTGCATTCAGGAATTACTCCTGGTGGTGCTAGAGGGAATATCTGGGGTGCCAGGAATCTAATCCTGGTCGGCCACCTACAACACCCTCTTCACTGTTCTATCTCCAGCCCCTTTACAAGTTTTGTTTTTTGTTTTGTTTTTTGAAGAATGTCTCTCTAAGTAGTACTCAGGGACCTAGGGCTGGTAATCTAGGGTCTGGTGCTGCTTGGGCTCAGCATTGTCACTGTCTGTCACTGTCTTCCCGTTCATCATCGATTTGCTCAAGCGGGCACCAGTAACATCTCCATATGTCCTGTCTCATGCAAGTAGAGCCCAAGGGCATCTGCCCGCTCCAGGAACATAAAGAGCCTCAAACCATTCCATCAGGTTATGGGAATGAGGACTATAATTGTTACTGGTATTTGGCATATCAAATACGACAGGGGTAGCTTGCCAGGCTTACCGTGGGGGCATACTCTTGTAGTCACCTATGATCTCGAGTATTTATTGATGAACTGCACGGCTGCAAGCGGCTGTGCAAGCCGGGCTGTGATCAGCTCTCTGCTGGGTGGAGTTCTGAGCGAGGGGAGTCTGGATGTGGAAAATGGCGGCCCTCATGGAGTGGGGGTCGTCTGGCTTGTTGCAAGGCTCTGCTGGGGTGGTGGGCCAGGGCTAGAACCCGCCATCCCTCCCGGGTGCCTTGTGATTGACTGGGCACAGGGAGAGCCGGTGCAGCTTTGCCCCATGTCTGTGAGTCTGGCTCAGCATTGCTTCTGGGAATATATAGTACTAGGCATCAAAACCAGGGCCCCACCTGTAAACCAGGTGCTCTAGCACAACCCTTGCCTTTCCCCCATAGTTAAAAAAAAAGAGGCTGACCATCTTTAAGGGGAAATATGTGTTTGATTTGGGGAGTTACTAACACGTGTCTCTGTGTTCAGGAGTCACTCTTGGCAGTACTCTCTGGGGACTATACATTGCCAGAGCTTGAGCCCAGGCCTGAGCACACAGGAGCCTACACTCAACCTAAAGAGCTGTCTCCCTGGCCTCATGAATTTGTTAAAATTTGGAATATAAGGTGCAGAGAACAAGTTAACAACTGACAGAGACCCTAACTAAAGCATTGGACAGAAGGGATTTTCAGTTAGAAGCACCTGATATTACTCAGGTATAATATCTGAGTAAAATTTCCCAAAATGAAAGGAGTAACATTTCCCAATAGGAGTAACATTTCCCAAAATGAAATGTTAACATAATAGTTGCAATGAATTAAAAATTGAAGCCTTAGGGGCCGGAGTGATAGCACAGCGGGTGGGGCATTTGCCTTGCACATGACTGACATGGGTTCAATCCCTGGCATCCCATATGGTTCCCTGAACACCAGCAGGAGTAATTCCTGAGTGCAGAGCCAGGAGTAACCCTGAGCATTGCCAGATGTGACCCAAAAAGCAAAAATGAATACATAAATAAATAAGTAAATGAACAGATAAATTAAAAATAAAATAAAATAAAAATTGAAGTTTTAGATCAATTCTGTTTAGTGCTTACTAACAGATGAAGTTATACAAGGATATAAAAGAAAGACAAAAGCCAATTTCTCTAGGGGGTGTGCGGAGTGTGTGTGTGTGTGTGTGTGTGTGTGTGTGCGCATGACTGCATGCACTCACGTATGTATGTGTTAGGGGAGGTACAGAGGAGCCTCTGCAAAGTAGGGTTACTTGCTTTTTCCTCCAAATTTCTGTTGCTCCGTGGAGAATCTTCTGCCTGATACTCGTTTTACTCTGCTTCCTCACAAGACTATGAGCTCTTGCAGGGAATAACTGTGTCTCAGTCACCTTTCGACCTAAGTAAATCTCTAAATGATAAAGCTTTTGGGAGGTAATAGAATCTGCAGAGCAGGTGTAATTGCAGAGGGGAGTAACAGGCAGGTCAGTATCCCTTATCTGAGAAATCACCAGGGAGTAAGGACCAAGTATTTAGGACAGAGAAAGTTTTCTTAGAATGCCTCTCTCAACCTTATCTCTGTAAGAAACATTGATTATTTATCTGAGTACTTTCATAGTTTACTCCTTCCTAGGAATGCACTTTTCCAAGTTGTTTGCTGATTACAGTTAATCAGCGGCCCCAGAAGCAATGAGTCCTGGATGCAGAGTGTGGCCATTGGGTTGCCTAGTTTGAGGTGAGACGGTGTGTTGGAAACAGGTGACTAAAAGCCACCTCTATAATGACCTTTCAGAACTGAACAGGAGCTTCAGAGGGGTTCATCCATAACGGCGGCAGCACCAGCGAAAGGGTTGGGACCCATGACCTCTCAGGGACATCAGGGGCTGTGCTCTAACTGCTACAACAGTCTCATGGCAAACAGTGTGGTTGCTCAGGGAACTGCGGAAAAGGGGGGATACAGCTGTTGGAACTTCCTCTTTTTTATTTTTTATTTTTATTTTTGGGTCACTGTTGCAGGACACCTAAAAGCCTAGGCCTCTGCATCTGCCCTGGATTGCCTCCTGCAGGTCACTTCATAGATAGGGGGGTAGTCTGAATGTGGCAGTCTTATCTGACCATGTATTCTGTACTGGCTGGTATAAATATTCTCTCATGCTACCACAATCATCGTGGGACTAGCTAGATCTTACCAGCATATTTGCCTGGCCACGTTGGATCTCTAAGTAATTAGACCAGAGAGAAATGCTGTTTGCCTCCAAGCAAGCAAGCATGGCTCCCTGATAACTCAAAGGCAACTAAAATACAAAACTACCTTGAAGTAGACGAGACTCTTGTGAAGGCTTGGAGAAATATTTAACTGGCATTAGTATTAGTCTTTGGTACAGAGACATGCCATCTCAGAAACCCCCTTCTCTACCCTATAAAGGCAATTCCAGGCAGATCTTGGCTCAAGACATTAGGTGAGGTGCTGGGAGAAATTACCTGAGGGCATTTGATCCTTCCTGCCAGGGAAGTTACATTTAGCTTATAGCTTCTCCCAGCTCTGCTAGGAGGCTTTGAATTAGCTCTGGGTCCTTGTAAACAGCCAGAAGGTCTCCTGAAGTTGCTACATTTCTATAGAGCTATTTTCCTGTTTTCATCTCTAGAGAGCCCAGCCCAGAATGGGCAGGGCTGGGGAGTTTGGGCGGATTTCTAGCTATAAAATAAACTGCAAGAAGAAAGAAGCTCTCTCTCTTTTTTTCCCCTTTTGCCATTTCGGCTTCCCTTGGCGTTTTGCTTCTCCGTCCTCTCCATTCTCTGTTGGGCCTCAACACGTGGTGGCAGCCATCTTGGCCTACACCTGGCTGGGGCCTAGCTGGGAACCCAGAGTCCGGAGGTTTTCCCTGCTCTTGGATTGTATATTGGAACCTGTGATAGTAAAGCCCTTTTTAAAACTGCATCGATTCCTGAGTCTTCATCCATTCCCCGCCGGCTTTGGAGGTAGAAGGGAACTCGCTTCCTGCACTGTTGGGGACCCGACGGCGTCCCCGACAGGTCACACCTGGCAATGCTCTGGGGTTACTCCTGGCTCTTCACTCAGGAATTACTCCTGGCTGTGGTTGGGGGACCATATGGGATGCTGGGGATCGAACCCAGGTTGGCAGCGTGCAAAGGCAAGTACCCTATCCGCTATACTATTCGCTCTGACCCCGAAACTTCCTTTTTTTTAAATAATTATTTTATGTACCACTATTTACAAAGTTGTTGCCAATAAGCTATACAACGTTCCCTACACCTGTCCCACATTCAGTGACCACATCCCTTCACCAGTGACCTTAGTTTCCCTCCCACCTGCCAACCTGTCTCCATGCCAGATGTAATTTTAAGGTTAATGACTATAGTCTTGTGGCTAGCACAGTAGTACAGTTTGCCTTGCAGGCAGCTCACGCACGTTCAATCCTCAGCATCCCATATAAGTCCCCAAGCACCACCAGAAGTAATTCCTGAGTGCAGAGTCAGGAGCAACTCCTGAGCATCACAGTGTGACCCCACAAAAAATAATAACAACTAGTAGTAGTAGTAGTAGTAGTAGTAGTAGTAATAGTAGTAGTAGTAGTAGTAGCAGCAGTAGCAGCAGCAGCAGCAGTAGAAGTAGAAGTAGTAGTAGTAGTAGTAGTAATGATTGCAGTTTGGGTTCGTGCTTTCAGTAGTGTTGGGTCTAAAGATTTAGATATGCACAAATACCTCCCCACTACCCAACAGAAGAACCCAAGGCCCTGACCTTTGCCCTTATGTTACTTCCAGTCCCCTTATTCTTGCTTACCCCTCTCCATTTCTCTCCTTCCTGGACATTTTTGTTTCTGGAATCTAGAGCCAGTGTCTTGTCCATGGTTTAACACCATCAAGTCCTTAGATGTGTTACTCTCTATACCACAGATTACAGAAGATTTGTAGTATTTGTCCTTGACTTTCTGACTTCACTTCAGATCCGATCCTCCAGTTCCAAATTGCAGTGAACTGAATGATTTTATTGTTCCTGTGACTGTGTAGTATCACATTGAGTATATATACCATGGTCTCATTATCCACTTTTCTGTCATTGGCATTTGGCCATTGTCTCTCTGGCCATTGTACTAAATGCTGCAATGAATATCACTGTATCACTGTATCAATATCTTCCCGTTCATCATTGATTTGCTCGAGCGGGCACCAGTAACATCTCCATATATCCTGTCTCATGCAAGTAGAGCCCAAGGGCACCTGCTTGCTCCAGGAACATAAAGAGTCTCAAACCATTGACATCAGGTCATGGGAATGAGGTCTATAATTGTTACTGGTATTTGGCATATCAAATACGACACGGGTAGCTTGCCAGGCTCTGCCGTGCGGATAGCATACTCTTGTAGTCATCTCTAAATCCAGCATTTGTTGATGAACTGCGCGGCTGCAAGCGGCCGTGCAAGCCGGGCTGTGATAGGCTGGTCTGCTGGATGGAGTTCTGACAAGGGGGAAGTCCGGATGAAGTTCTGGCAAATGGGGAGGCCTCATGGAGTGGGGGGTCGTCTGGCTTGTTGCGAGGCTCTGCTGGGGTGGTGGGCCAGGGCTAGAACCTGCCATCCCTCCTGGGCACCTCGTGAGTGGCTGGGCACAGGGAGAGCTAGTAGCAGCCCTGCCCCATGTCTGTGAGTTATACCCTGCAATGAATATAGGTGTATGTATTTTTTTTCTAGTGAATGATTTTGTGTTTTGGGAGTGGATACCAACTGTGGGATCCTAGATCATATGGAAGCACTAGTCTTTGTTTTGGGGGTTGAGGGAACACACCCCAGGTGATGCTCAGGGATCTGCACTCTGGAATTGCTCCTGGCAGCACTCAGAGGACCGAATGGGATGCCAGGGATCAAACCAGGTTAGCCTCATGCAAGGCAATCACCCTACCCGCTGGACTATCGCTTCAGCTCCAGGTTATCATTGTTTTTGAGGAATCTCCATGTTATTTTCTGTAGAGGCTGAACCAGGCAACATACCCTGCACAATGGATGAGAATTCCTTTTCTTTCATCTTTTTCAAAATTTTGTTATATTAAGGCATCGTGGAATTACAAAGATATTCATAGTTGGGTTTTTGACATATAATGTTCCATCAGTGATCCTGCCACCAGTGTCAGCTTCCCCTCCACCAGTGTTCCCAGGTCCCTCTCCTACCTACCCCCCTCACTCCCTACCCCAGCCTGCCATCGTGACAGGCACCTTAAAAATTTGGTTATTAAGGTTTAGGTCTCTCGATCTCAGTGCTGTTAACTCTGTAGTTTGGATATTTAGCTCTATCATTCCTCAACTCCACCGGTGTATCTGGGTCCCCTTGGCACCTTCCCCCATTGCTTCTCATCTGTCTACTCTCCCCTTCCCCTACGCTCTATTTCTTTCCTTCTCCTCCCTGTACTCTGCGGCCAAGAGTGATCTATGCCTTCCCCATTTGAGCCATTATATTTCCTTATCCCATTAGAGAGTTCCTTTTCACCACATCCCTACCAACACAGCTTGTTTCTAAATGTTTTTTGATAAGTGCCATTCTCACTGTTGTGAGTGATATTTTATTGTTGTGATACTTTGGATTTCCCTGATAATAAGTCACAATGAACGTCAACTGCCTACCGCCATCATCTGACTCTTTAGATGTCTCTTCCTTCTCTCCCCCCCACACCTCCTTTAATGTGCATCTTGGATTTATTGATGTTGACCTTTGGGAGTGCTCTGCTATCTTAGATATTAACCCTTTATTGGTATATTGTGTGCAAGTATTTTCTCCCACTCAGTAGCCTATCTTATTACATGACTCTATTTACCATGCAGAGTTTTTTAATTTAATGTAGTCCTATTTGTTTATTCTTGTTTCTTTTGTCTTTGCCAATGAAATTATATCATTAAAATCTCCTTTAGGGCCAAATCCTAGAGTGTTTTGCCTATATTTTCCTCAATGTATTCTATGGAATCTGGTTTCCTCTCCAAGTCCTGTGATGCAAATGGTCCTGTGCCATATTTGTTAGAACGCTGGGCTGTAGGGCCAAAGGAGATTGCTCAAGTGGTAGAACACATGGTCTTTCTGTGGAAAGCCTCAATCTTCCCACCAGCAGCACATGGCCTGATGAGCATTTCAGGGTTTGTAGGTATATAGGACAGGGTGTATAGTCTCGGTGCCCAGGCATGACAGAGTAGAATATTGGCAGAGGGATCCCAAGCCTAAGCTCCACTGGGGATAAACTGAAAAAGCAAAACAGGAAAAATATGGGCTCTGATGTCAGTCATAGATTTAACTTTTTTTTAGGGGTCCTTTGTTTTTGGGTCACACTCTGCAGTGTTCAGGAGTTATTCCTGACTATGCATGCAGGAATTACTCCTGGAGGTGTTCAGTTACTGTGTAGGATAACAGGGATTGAACCCAGTTAACTGCATGCAAGGCATATGCTATACTATTATTCTGGCCCCCATTGCAGATATGAATCCCATCCCAACACCTTCTGTGAGACCTTGATCTAGCAACTTTATGCCTTGGTACCTAATACAGTTGGCTAATAATGATTAATAAGGTTGGGCTAATAGTGATTAATAAGGTTGGGTTAATAATCTGTGTCTTTCTTGTTGGCGGGACTAAATAAGTAGAGGTAGGTCAGGTGCTATAATTCCATTGACTAGAGCACAAGCTTTGCATGCAGGAGTCCCTGGTTTGATTCCTGATAGTTCATTGTCCCCTGAACAGCACCGGATCAATCCCGGAGCACCACCAGGCAAGAGCCCAAGCTCTGCACTGGGATACAAGCTCCATACTACTGGGTGTGGCCAAAAGTCAGTCAAACAAGAATGTGCATTTGAAGCGTCACTACAGAGTCTGACATACTGACATTCAAAAAATTAAATTAGGGACACAGTTGATTTAGCCACTAGTCCTATCTGTGATGGGCTTCTTTGGTCTAGGAGCCTAGGTGAAGAGATGGAAATGGAGACTGGGAATTCCTGAGAAAGAGCAGGTTGAAACACTTGAGCTGTCTGGGACTGGATCTCCAGCTTGAGATCAGATAGAATCTTGGCAGAGACCAGATTTTTGGAAGGGGTACAAGAAGAGAAGCCAACAAAGGAGTCTGAGAAGTCAGGAAAGTCAAGTGGGAGTAGAAATAAGGATGGCATTGCTGGACTGTTGATGCGGCTGGAGAGGGATGTTGATGTTACTGGTGAGGTCGGGTTCTGAGCCAGTAGAGCACCCACGTAGAGCACCCACAAAGAAGGCCAAGTAGAGCTCCTACAGAAAAGCCTCCACAAACCACTAGGTGGAACTGGTGTATTTAAACTGGGGAGAGTGGGGTGTGAATTCTGTGTCAGGTAGGGGGGACTAAAACAGGGCACGGCAGAGCCTGGCAAGCTACCCGTGTCGTATTTGATATGTCAAATACCAGTAACAATTATAGACCTCATTCCCATGACCTGATGGAATGGTTTGAGGCTCTTTATGTTCCTGGAGCGGGCAGATGCCCTTGGGGCTATCTCACATGTGGACAGGACATATGGAGATGTTACTGGTGCCTGCTTGAGCCAATCAATGATCAACGGAAGTCAAGTCAAGTGATCAAGTGATCAAGAAGGTGGGAAAGGGATTAAAACAGGGTGTGTGCTTCTGTACAGGTGTGTGCTTCTGTACAGGTGTGTGCTTAACGTGTTTAGTGACAATGGAGGACTTTTAGTGAAATGAGGAGGAATCAGTGGCACATCACTGTCTGTATCACTGTCTTCCCGTTCATCTTCGATTTGCTTCGAGCGGGCACCAGTAACATCTCCATATGACCTGTCTCATGCAAGTAGAGCCCAAGGGCACCTGCTTGCTCCAGGAACATAAAAGAACCTCAAACCATTCCATCAGGTCATGGGAATGAGGTCTATAATAGTTACTGGTATCTGGCATATCAAATACGACACCAGTCGCTTGCCAGGCTCTCCTTGCGGGTAGCATAATCCAGCATTCATTGGCACATAGGGAAGTAAGATTATAAGTGAGAAATTTGAAGAATGCATAAAACTGAAGACTATAGGTGGGGATAGGGTGGGGGCACTGTTTCTTGAAGCTAAGAGAAGATAGGAATGGATGGAGTTACAGCTGTGTGTATCATACCTATCACATATGTGGTGTATATGATGGATGGAGTTACAGCTGTGTGTATCATATCTACTTGCCTGTGAATTCAGGAGCCAAAATCGAACAGTCTTCCTGTACATTAAAACTATAGCCATTTTGGTTCAGTACATGAGTCTTTCTATAGTGGTAAAAAGCTGACTCCTCTGCCTAAATTCTGTTTATCAAACAATCCTCTCCAGGGCCTGGAGAAATAGTACAGTGTGTAAGGCACTTGCTTGCATGAGGCCTACCGTGGTGCCATCTCCGGCACCCCATTTGGTCCCCCTGAACCCTGCCAGACGTGACCCTGAATGTAGAGCCAGGAGTAAGCCGTGAGAACTGCTGGGTGTGCTTCAAAACTTTTTTTTTTTAATTCTATCTTAGCCAGATCAAAAGGTACTCAAAAGACCTTGCCCTTGGAAGGTCCTGGGTGTGATGCCCAGCAGCAATTAAAAACAAAAGCAAAAGCTCATGAGTGAAAAGAGTAAGAATGCCTGAAATACTGGTAACTCAAGCTCAAAAGCTTATCTTTGTTAGAGGGTTATGTGTGTCCCCTGACTGGAGGACTTGATGTTGCTCTATTCCTGACCCTGATTCCCCAAAGCCATCATCTGTACAGAAGGAAAAAGTGCCCGTCATATTCGGGTTACTCAAATATCTAATGCAGGGAATTATATCCACTCAGTGTCATTTTTACTGATTGCATTTTAGGGGTTTTGTATAATGCTCCATGGAAGCTGCAGATTGAACTTGGTAATAAGAGAAAAGTCGTAAACAAATAAGCTTTGTAGAATTTTGGAGGGAGCTGTTATTCTGAAAATATGCATGCACCACAAATTCTGTTACATGCATAGTCTACAGATAGCACTAAAACACTGTCTCTGGTCGAAGTCTGTCAGAGACACAGCTGAGTAAATAAAAGGTGGATCAACCCTAGGACTCCCCCAGCCCGCTGTACTCCGGTACTGTGAGCTGTCTCCTTAGTCCTAAAGTGAAGTCATTTTGTTTTGCTTGAGGGGAGAGCAAGGCATTGAACCCAGCTTCTCTCTCCATTCCTCCGGGAGTCAGACTTTTTCTTGCAGAAACTGCTTGGCTTCTAACCTCATTTCAGAGAGGCTTAAACAAGGATTAAACAAAACTGCAAAACTGACCAATGAAGCTATTAAAAACATTCAAAGGAAAAACCTTTTCCGTGATCTTTCAGACTTGATGCTAAAAGTAAGAGGCTTTTCCAATGGAGAATAGCAACTTTCACCTGAGCTAATGAATTTCCTTTCTGGTGGAAGGGGAACAGCTCTGAAATATTGTGGCGTATTCCTACAGGCTGGAGACCTGGAGACAGAGTATGACATGTTTCCATTCGGTATTTTGCTGTATCTGCTGGAGGCCTGGAATACTTGGCATCTATCTAAGAATCCATATCTTGCTATATCTTCTGGTCTGATCAATTTTTCCATATGCTTACAGAAAGTTTTTAAATAATTTTTCCTTTTCTATTTCTCAGCTCTCTAGAGGTCTTGCAATGCCTCTCTGGTTCCTAGCTTCTGCCTGATTTGGTACTACTATTGTTTTGGCCTGTTCAAGTTTTCCATGTGTTTACGATACGTTCTTCATATTTCTTCCTTTTCCCAGTTCTCTAGAGGTCTTCACCTTGCTGTGCCTGTTTGGTTCCTGGCTTCCCCTGATTTTATCCGTAAGCAGAGTAAAGCTGTGGAGGGGGAGGGACTGGCCTCTATCTCTGGTTCCATTGCCTTTCCCTGTTTACCAACTGAAATTAACAAGCTACAACAAATGACAAAGTCCAAGTCTTCTTTCTCTTGCTTCTAGCTCTATAAAAAGTAATGAAAAGAGTATCTTTAAGTCCTTGCTTGCTCCCCCCACCCCATCCACACACACACTGCTTCTCTAGTTTCTGATCTTGAGCAGGTTTCTGTAAAACTTCACAGCTGTGGGCCTCATGGTTTCCATAGCAGAATGCCCCACTTCACAGCTGAACGCCCCACATTGGGCACCAAATATGTTAACGCAAAGTGGCTTTTCCTGTGTCCTGTGTCGGTGGGTTCTTGAGAATTGTATGAAATATTTGCATACAAAGCTCGGAAGAAAGAAGGTTGCTTTCTTGTACAAATGGTTCCAGGTCCCTCCCCAGATGTCTAGGCCTCTCTGTTAACGACTTCCCTGTCCTGTCCCACACAGTTTACTCTAACTCCCGAGAGCGATGGCCAGGTCTGTCCCTGTGATGCTCTCTCTATCCTGTGTTTTTCTTCCTAGCCTCCAGCCAAAGTCACATGCACCTGGGCAAGAGCCTTGTGCTCCATACCTGCCCACTGTACCCCCAGAGGGGTACCCTGTCTGGCTGTCCTGTCCTGGCTTTCTTTAGTCTCCAGCCACTGTCCTGTGCATGTGGGCCAAGATCCCTGAGCTCCATATCTGCCACTACTTGGGCATCCACGTCCTGCTTGACCTGAGCTATCCTGGGCGTTCAAGCTCTACTGTAACCTGAGCCTCTGAGCCTGACCCATACCTGTCTGCCCTTGCCTGCCCTTGTGTGGCCTACTGTACTGGGCCCTGCATCTGGGCATGCCACCCTACCTGATCCGGGGAGTGAGTCCAGAGAGCATGAATGTGCTCAGAGAGGGAGGGAGTCGGCAAGAGAGCCTGGGGCTTCCTTTTATCTGTTGCCAAATCCCAACCTCCAGGCATCTCAGGCGTCCCTTCCACATTCTGATTGGCTGCTTGTTCCATGGGTGTGATGATTGGCTAAAGTGACTTGGCACTCTTCACCTTAGCACCTGCTGTATCATGAAGACTTCGTCCTCTGGACAGCCTCCTCATTTCTGCAGGGAGAAGCAGATGGTGGTGGTGCGAGTTCATAGTCCCGTGGTGTTGGGAACAGCCCAGAGCTTATAGCTTGACACCCAGATTCCACTAATAATCTTTACCGTGTGATTCTGTTGTTCAGCACAGAGACTTCTCTGCAGCAAGCAGTTCCCAGGGGGCCGGACAGTGAGTGGACATAGTTGTAGGTGTGTAGCTTCCTTTATTTATTTTACAAGTACTGTGTGATCTCACTCAGGTACCACTCACAGCAGCACTGTTCATACATTCAGGCACATTCGCCCCGGTGAAGTCCTGTGCCTGAACATCCTCACGAAGGGCATTGAGTTTCTCTGAACTTGGTGGTTCATCTAAGTAAGCAAGAGAGAGGCTGGGGCAAGAGAGAGCCACAGCAAAAAATGCTCTTCCCAGAAGTTTTCATCTGCACTCTCCCTCACAAAGCACAGTAGGAGAGCCTGGTGACCACTTGTCATTTGTCTTCCCATTGCGGGGACCAGTAACGTCTCCATTCATTGGGAATCAGGTTCATTATTGTTACTGTTTTTGGCATAGCGTAATACACACAGGTTGCTTGCCAGACGCTGCCGTGGCTCTGGGTTCATTCCAGGGGCCCAGTCTTTTTCTGTGTCAGACCATCAACCATCCAGGGCCCAAGGGGCAGAGCCCTGGGTGTAGACAAGCCTGTCTCCCTATATGCCACCTGGCAACACAGCCGGGCACCACAGCCTGCAACACCTGAAACCTGCAACACCTCGAGGGGCAGAACTTGACGACTCATGTCAGTCATTTCACCGGGGCGGAATTGAGTGAGAACTGTCTCAATTTCTTTATCCCCTACAACTTGCTTTTCTATACCAGGTAGAATGGTGTTGTCTGAAATGATATTGCCTCCAGGTTTTTAGTGGTTTGAGGACCCAAAATAACTTGTATGACCTCTAAGATGCAAATGTGCTTGCATGTTCAACTAACTCCTCACCAGTAATGAAGGTTTTTTTTATTTAATTGCAGCTATTCAAAGAGCAACTAAATAAGCACAAAGCAGCGACTTGTCACTAATCATTATGATTTGAGCTCTCTTTTAGGAGGGGTGCCCCACACCTAGAGATGCTCAGGGGCTCCTCCTGGCTCGGTGCGCAGGGCTTGCTCCTGACTTTCTGCTCAGGGGTCATTCCTGAATGTGCTCAGGGAACCATATGTAGTGCCAGAATAGAACCTCATGAACCTGCACGGCAAATGCCTTCTCTCCTATACAAGCCTGTGCTCATTTGACTTTTCTCACAGGCTTTGAATGGTTTATCAGTAAAATCTCTCTGCTTCAGATGCAAATGATGAACAACTCTGGAAGTTTTCAGGGTTGTTTGACAGAATTCAGAAACTTCTACTCTGATAGTGACTGCAAGGGGCTACAAGGAAACCAAGCTTTAAATGCCCCTTATCCTAGAGCCTAACTAAGTTTCCATTTCTCTTTCTGGTTTGTTTTGCACATTCTGAACTACCAACATATTTCTTTTCTTTGTTTCTTTGAAACTTGAAGTACTAGAACTTGGCATAGTTTTCTCCTAAGTAGTGTTAAAGAAGGGTTGAAACTTTTACTTTTTGACTTTTTTTGTTTGTTTCCATTTGATGAGTTTTTTTTTATTAAATCTTATTATACCACTGTGAGATATACACTTACAAAGCTGTTCATGATTGGGCTTCAGTTATAGAGTGTCCCAGCGTCCATCCCTCCACAAATGTACGTTTCTCACCACCAATTCCCCAGATTCCCTCCCCCTCCCCCAGCCTGCCTCTATGGCAGACACTTCTCCTCCTCCTCCTCCTCCTCCTCCCTCCTCTTCTTCCTCCTCCTTCTCCTCTCTTCCTCCTCCTCCTCCTCCTCCTTCTCCTCCTTTGATGAGTTTTAAATTTTCACCAAATAACTTGTTTTCTGATATATGACAACACTGTATGAGAAAACAATGTGGGAGTGCGATCGAATAAGAATTCTTGCGGCCTTTCTGTCGTAACTGGATAAGCTGACCCGGACTGGCCCCAGCCATATGCCTCTGAAGGCCACCAGGATATTCCTACGGGATCTGGAGTGGAGGTTAATCACAGTCTGAGACTAAGGTGCCAGCCAGTAGGATTGGGAGCCGCAGGAAGGTAATACGGCTGGAAAGGGACCTTGGCCGGAGAAAGGTTGAGGAACTGGTAGTGCAGCACTGTCTGCCATGAAGAAAATGTTGCCTGTCTGTGCTCTGCATTATGGCATGCACTGCGTCAGTGGATATCGTGCACTCGGACCGTGCCTGGTGCAGCTGACGAGCTGAGTTTTCAGCCTTCCATGCCATTTATCATTCCTGTGGGTCACATTTGTCTTATGTCAGACAGCACGGATCTAGGGGATTAAGTGCTACTTTGCTACAGGCTTCCTGAGAGGAATAGGGTGAGTGCTGCAGGAACAGGTAAGCCCTGGCAAATTCCACAGCCAGACCTGGGCAGTATGTAATCGGAAGTCATGGAGCCTTAAGTTCTCTGATGAAAGGAGGTTGGATGAGGCTCAAGAGTGGTAAGGTGAGGGGCTACCTAGTTAAATTCATGGCCAAGAATGGCAACTTTGCAAGAAGTACGAACTGAGATTCAAGGGCCTGTGATGAGAAGTAATTAAACACGCAGGAATGCCAGTCTAAGGCCCTGGCTTCTAAATTTCAAAGTCCTCAATACCTTCTAGGAGAACATTAGTTCCAAAGAAATACTAGGAATAACATATTGGCCAAGTGTTTGAAGACCTTTGTCTGTAGATTTTAGGAAGTGCTCTGCCAACCATGTCTCAACACTAACAGCCTATGGAAAGGAGCACGGGTAAGATGCAAACTGCTGAGGAATGGAAGTTGGAAGTTGTAACGTTTGTGCATAATGGACTTTCTTTCTTTCTTTCTTTCTTTCTTTCTTTCTTTCTTTCTTTCTTTCTTTCTTTCTTTCTTTCTTTCTTTTTCTTTCTTTCTTTCTTTCTTTCTTTCTTTCTTTCTTTCTTTCTTTCTTTCTTTCTTTCTTTCTCTCTTTCTCTCTTTCTTTCCGTCCTTCCCTTTCTTTTTTTTGGGTCATACCCAGCAATGTTTAAGGGTTACTCCTGGCTTTGCACTCAGTAATTACTTCCTGCACAGCTTGGGAACCATATGGGATGCCGGGATTGAACCTGGGTCAGCCGCATGCAAGGCAAATGCCGTACCTGCTGGACTATCACTCTAGCCCCGCGTAATAGACTTTCATTCTAGTCCTGACTCTTGAAAATGGCACTTGCTCTTTTGGCATTTATTTGTGATGATGAAAGGAGGTGTCATATCAATCTTGTTTCAAATATATATTGAGCACCTACCTTGGCTTTGTTTTTGTTCTTGGTTTTGTCTTCTGGGCTATACCCAGTGTTGCTCAGGACTTGTCCTGGCTCTGTACTCTTATTATCTCAGGAGACCCTGTGGGGTGTTGGGGATCAAACCCAGGTTGGCCACATGCAAGGCAAGTGCCCTACCACTATTTTATCTATCTTGCTCTGTTTTTGTTTATTTTTGGTCTACTCTGTTCTGCACTGAGCAGGTAGGGATATGCTTGACAAGAGACTTTGTCTAATTTAGGACATAAAACAAACCAATTGCGCAGGTGGTTGACAGTGGTTTAGAAGCCTGAAATGAATACTATGGATAAAAGGTGAAAGAAGCTAAGATTGGTAAAATAGAATGGTCAGAAACCCACCATGGGAGGATGCCATAATGGACTTGGTGGGAAGCTTTATGCTTCAAATGAAAATGAATTCAGTAGGTAGGTCATGTTCTTCTGAAAGACTATTCCATAAAATGCTTTTGCAGAAGTTTTATGAAAATGATTAACTCAAAATAACTGAAGCATGGCCATTTGTCCAAATGAAATTATGCAACCTGATCATCTATCAAAACCTATGCCACTTTCTCTCTTTACTGTAAGTGCTCCATTAGCTTTTTGGACATAATGACTAACAAAATAGAGCCTGAATGAATAGTCTTTCTTTTTCTTGATTTTGGGCCACACCCTACTGGCTCAGGGCTTGCTCCTGGTTCTGTGCTCACTACCAACTCCTGGCAGAGCCGAGGGACCGTATGCAGTGCTGGGATTGAACCAGGCTCTGCCACATGCAAAGCAGCACCTTACCTCTCCCTCCCCCACCATACTATCTCTCAGCCCAACAAATCTCTCCCCTAACTGGCAGTTTCAGTGTAGTTCCCTATGTTGTTTCTTGGTTAGAAATTCCAGTTATGTTTGTTTCAAAGACAAGGAGACAAAGACTATGAAGAAGTATACTTGGGATGTAAATAATACAAAGCTTGGGATGTGCAGTGGAAGAGCCTAGTATTTAATGATAGTCTCAGATTTTTTTTCTTTTGGGTCACACCCAGTGATGCTCAGAGGTTACTCCTGGCTCTGCACTCAGGAATTACTCCTGGCAGTGCTCCAGAGGCCATATGGGATGCCGGGGATCGAACCCAGGTCGGCCATGTGCAAGGCAGACTCCCTACCTGCTGTGCTCTCTGGCCCAAAGCCTCAGATTTTGTACGGGAGTTTCAATTTCAAGTAATCGCTCATAATAAGTCCTTTGAGAAAAACAGAATTGGATCACACTGTGTTGCCTGCTTCCAAATGTCAATAGCTCCCAGTTGCAAGAAGTCAATAATGACTCCTCATCCGGTTCTCTCCAGTACGAGGCAGTTACTAGAGTTACTGCAGCTGTGCTGGTTTTCCTACCCAGGTGCAGTTCTTGTGGCTGCAAAGGTACAAAAAGGGGAAGAAGAGATCAGTGTGCTAGTATTGAAAACATCAAACAAGTGGCATCGTCACAGGAGGAGGAGGGCGCTCAGCAGGATGAGCCTGGGGAGGAAAAGCAGGCGGTGCAGATGGGAAATTTTTCTATAGATCAGAAATAGTTTTGTTCAGGCTACAAAAGAAGCCTCTGCATTCAGCTTTTTCCCCTTTGGTAGTGAGAATTATAAAATGTGAATGGAATTACGAAAAATTCCTAGAGGATACGAAAGGGAGTTTTGAAATTTTATTGTGTTCTCTTCATGCATGAAATCGTGATTGCTAACTTCCATTCCTATTTTGTTGGTGATGGTAGTTTGTTTGGATTTGTTTGGGGGCTACACTCAGCTGTGCTCAGGGCTTTCCCCTGGCTCTGTGTTTAGGGATCATTCCAGTGGACACGGGGTACAGAGGGGGTTGTGGATATTAAACCCGAGTTAGCCCTTTGCAAGGCAACCTCCCTACCCATTGGACTATCTTCCTGACTTCTTTCTTTTTACCTCTTTACATTCAGGGAATATTATTGAGGGAAGGATAGCTTTCATTAGTTGCAGAAGAATCTGCATGAGTCAATATGTGTATATCTGCTTTGTCACAGTTGTTGCAACTTCTTCACCAAGTTAACTGTTAAAATCATATGCTACGAGAAAACACGGGCCTTTTGATACATATTAGGAAAAAAGGAAAACCAGTGCACATCTTTTGTAAAATTTGTTTCTTTTAAGACAATACCTGGCAGCACACTAGACTTACTCCTAGCTCGGTGTTCAGAGATTCCTGCTGCAGTGCGTAGGGGGTCTTATGAAGGGCCAGAATGCGAACCAGAGTTGGAAATGTACAAGGCAAGCATCTTAACCCCTGAAATCATCCCCGGCCCTATGGTCTTATTAGAGAAATGTCTGAGTAATTTTGTCTTAAAGTTGCTCATCCATAATAAAAACTGGTCCGTGATTATTGGTTTGTACAGAGTGTTTCAAAAAAGAAAAGGCAACATATTAAGAAACAGAAATCTTATGTATTATTCATCAATCTTCCACTTGCTATTCATTACTTCAGTAATGCCAAGACAGCCCTTCACCGGTGCTAGGACTTCCTTGGAAGGCCTATCAATCATGGTCACGGCTGACTCCTTTGAGGCCTGAGTTCTCTGTATCCCTGAGGGAGTCTGAGAATAATTATTCTGGAGACTTTTCAACCGACTCCCCACGCTGAACTTCTCTTCCTATTATTTGAGGCGGCCACCGAGCATGTGTGGAGCCTCCGGTCATCCATCATTTCTTGTGCTCCGACCTTCACACTTCTTTCCTCTGGGCTCATTCCTTTCTCAGTTTTCATTCCTCTCCGGAGTTAGGATCCTGTGTGAAGCAATAACATAAAACCACCAATTCAAACTGACGTAAACAATAGACTCACATAACTGGAAAGTCCAGCTCTAGGTCAGCCTTCAGAATTAGTTGATCTAGGCGCTCAGCGATGTCAGTAAATATTTGGTTTCCTTTCTTTATTTTTCCATTCACAATGTTTACTTAGTTCCTAGCCTTGTTTCACTCCTCAGGTGCATGCAGGCTTCAGCCAGCCCCAGGCTTGCTCGGTCACAGTCAGGCAGGAAATCCCTTCTCTTGCTGGACTTCTGAGGGTAGGGCAGCCACCTGGACATTGGGAGGGATTTGTCGGTTCTGGGGAGAAAACTGCACATTATTTGATAGGGATTGTCTGAATAGTCAGCATAGATTGAGTCACCTGCCGTTTGTTCCAACTTCTCCCTTTGTTTTTTACTGGGACTCTATTCCAGTGGAGAACAAAGCCCTCCACTTTTTTGTTTTGTTTTGTGGTCACCCCCGGCAATGCTTGGGGGCTTTTTCCTGGCTCTGCACTCAGGAATTACTCTTGGCAGTACCGAGTATCGAACCCAGGTCAGCTGCATGCAAGGCAAATGCTGTACCCGCTAGACTCAGTCTGGCCCGCAAATGAATTTTCATCTGCCTTTCTCCCCTGCCTCACCGGTCCTGCCCTTGCTGAAGTCAGCAGTGACATTCCTGCTGTAAATTCACAGGGACCCTTTGTCCTTGAGATTTTATAGTATTTGATGTTATTATTCACTCCCTCTCTTCCTTTGTGTTTCTTTTTCTTTTTCCCCAAATCTCTGGTGTTGGTCCCCCAGCCACATAAACACCACCTAAGAGGCCTCTAAAAAAAAGATGCTTCATCTGGGTTCCTTGGTTGTTCCTTGGTTGTACTTGTGTCATTTGAATGTTACTTTTGACATCTGTGCTAATGTTACTAGAAACACCTTCTCACCTGCTAGAGAGCTGGGTGTTGGAACACTGTATGACTGAAACCCAGTCATAAACAGCTTTGTAATGGTTTATGGTTGTAATGGTTGCGCGGTGATTCAGAAAAAGGAGCGAAGAAAAAAGTAGAAGAGCATTCTCTTTCACAGTCGCGTTAGCCGTGGTGTTTCTTTTTGCAGCTCCTTACAAACCCAGTCTGATTTGGTTTACCTTCTGCCTCAATTATTAACTAAACTCGAGTTAGTGCTCTGTTCTCATGATCAGTTCTCACTCTGCAAACTCTCTTGGGCCAGCTCAGCCACCCCTACAACTGCAATTACCATTTAATATTAATGAATTCCTATCAGGCCACTTCAAACGTGGCTGCCAGCATTCTCTCTTCCTTTTCCCTCTGTGGGCCTCTTCCCTGTTTAAGTTCCCAATTTTAATGGTTGCATTCACGTCCACGTACCCAACGTGTAAAAAAACCACAACTCAACCTCCCCTCATCCATTTAGACTAGGCTTAGTTATTGATTCTGCTTCCCGGTCTCTTTAAATCACTCTTGTCCTCCCCATTTCCTAGTTCAGTAGGTAATAAATCATATGCCTCAACTATAGTGTCCCTCTAGAATGATTCTTTTCCAAGCCTTTCAACATGTTGTAATCTGACTTCTCTAAAATGCTTATCTTATCTCTCACCTGATTAAAAACCCTTTCGTGACCTTCAGAGTAAGGTTAAATTCTTAATGACTCCTAGGCTCTTCGTTCACTAGTCCTTCCTTATCTCTCTACAGCCATTGACCCTTGGATAATTCTGCATCTTATCTATAGCTTGGCTTGCCTATTGCTGCTTCTGCAACGTCGCCCTACAGTAGCTCCTTCCTGGGTTTTGCAGTTTTCTCTACTTACACCCCTATCCCAGAACTCATTTCAGTAGAGTGGAATTGTCTGTCAGAGTTGGGTCCATCTGCCATATTACAGTCTCAGGTTCCCTCGCAGTTTGCCTTGCCTACTATTGTCTTTCCCAATGACTACACACAGCACACACCCACCCAGTTAATATTTGTTGAGTAATTACCTTAAATAAATCACTTAACAACATACTATCCTTGAGCTTCAGTTGTATCATCTATTGTATTAAGTGGTTAATTCCTTGCTTACCGTTTAGGGTTTCTTGGGGGTCTTATAAGATCAATGAAATTTTAGGAGAGTAACTACGAATGTCGATTCTGGATTATCAAATTACATAACTTTTCTGTTTTTTGTTTCTTCTTCTTTTTTTTTTTTTTTTGCTTTTTTGGGTCACACCCAGCGATGCTCAGGGGTTACTCCTGGCTCTGCACTCAGGAATTACTCCTGGCGGTGCTCAGGAGGACCATATGGGATGCCAGGAATCAAACCCAGGCTGGCATGGGCCGCCGCAGCAAGGCAAATGCTGGGCTATCACTCCGCCCCTTGTTTCTTCTTTGGTCAAATGAGAATCATCATAGTATTTCCCTCATAGGATGTTGTCAGTACCAAACTGATAAATGGAAAGCATTTAGTACTGTGCCTAGTACATTTAAACTATTAGTTGTTATTTTATTTATAAGCTCTAAAGTTAAGTAGCTATAAGTACACATAACTTAGCTCTTAGTTTGAGTATTTCAAGAGTGAAGGATTGGTATCATTTGTTTTCTGGTTCCCGGGAATGAACCCAGGGCTTTCCCCATGTGTGGCATGACTGTACCACAGAATTACATTCACAGCCAAGGATTGATGTTATCCTTAATTTCATTTTGTCTTCGGACAATGCTATAGTTATACCAGAATTTGTTTTCCAAGTCTTTCATTCAAATGGTCATTCTTGATTTGTATACAATTGTAGTAAGTCACTTGTATTGGTGTTTAATATTGCAAAATATTTAAATGTTTTCTTGTTGAATCTAAAAAAAAAATTTCCCCCAAATTTTATTACACCTTTTAGACATACAATTGCAAGATGCTCATGTAGAGTTTTGGTTCTACAGTGTTCTAACACCCATCCCTCCACCCGAACCCATCTCCCATCACCAATGTCCCACCTCCCTCCCCCCCTCCCACACCTCAACTACTTGGCGGGTTCTGTATGTCTTTTCTCTCCTATCTCTCCCTCCCGCCAAACTTTCCTACACATCATAGAATGCAGTACATTAAAGGACATAACTGTTTCCATTAGTTTGATGGACCGCGCAACTGCAAGTGGCTGCGCGACTTAGGGGCCTCATGGTCAGCGCCCAGAACAGTGAATATGGTGGCTAATGTGGTGGACGAGTCTCATCCAGCTGCTTCTGGAACCCCCCAGAGGTGATGGGCCCACTCCCAAAACCCATCTGTCTTCCTGGGAGCCCCATGGTCAGCTGAGCCTGGGGAGAGGGGAGTTCCAGCTTCCCCAGCCGCGTTTGAGACTGCATGCTATGGCTGGTCGCCCCAGGGCAGCTCCTGGGGCGGGGCCACCAGGCTCAACAAAATGGAGGGGGAAGGGCTGACCCCTGACTCTATCTGACGAATTCACAGTGATTCCCGCTTCTGGGAGCTGCCTACCTGGGCTCGAACTGGTTTTGCTCTGTTAATCTGGTCTTGAGGTAGCATCCCAGTGTCCGGATAGCAAAGGTGGTGGCTAGTGTGGTGGGCGAGTCTCATCGGTTGCTTCCGGGACCCCCAGAGGTGATGGGCCCACTCCCAAAACCCATCTGTCCTCCTGGGAGCCCCATGGTCAGCTGAGCCTGGGGAGAGCAGAGTTCCAGCTTCCCCAGCTGCCTTTGAGACTCTAAAAAAAATTTTTTTTGAGTCTATGTATATAGTAGTTGAAGGTTAGCCTAGGCTAGGAAAAAACAAGAAATATTACTTACTGGTTTAATTTATGAAGGATAATGATCTGGTCCTGCCCTCAAGGTGCTGCAGGTGTGGCTGCAGTGCCCGGCCTGCGTCAGCAGGTGGCAGACAGGAGACAGGCTTGTCTAACCCCCAGGGCTCTGCCCTATGGGCCCTGGATGGTTGATATTCTGACATAGAAAAAGACTGGGACCTCTGGGATGAACCCAGAGCCATGGCAGAGCCTGGCAAGCTACCCATGGTGTATTTGATATGCCAAAAACAGTATCAATAATGGACCTCATTCCCAACAAATGGAGACATTACTGGCACCCACTTGAGCAAATTGATGAACAATGGGGTGACAAGTGACAATGATCTGGTCTCTGATGCTTAACACTATTATTATTAATTTTATTATTTATTTATTTATTTATTTATTTGCTTTTTGGGCCACACCTGCGATGCTCAGAAGTTACTCCTGGCTCTGAGCTCAGGAATTTTCCTGGTGATGTTCAGGAGACCATATGGGATACCAGGGATCTAACTCAGGTCGGCCTTGTGCAAGGTCAATGCCCTACCCTGTGTACTATCTCTCCGGACCCTCTTAACCTTATTTGTATATGTTAAGTAAGCAATTTTTTATTTGAAAAGTACACATTCATGAAGTCTATAACTTGTTTTTCTAATTCCCTCCATGCCTCTTCCCTTTTTGATGGTGGTGGTGGCAGTAGAGAATGAGGTTGGGGCTGTAATGATCGGGAGTTAGACACATGTCTAGCGGTGGGGCTCACACATTTGTTTTAACTGTGGTACTTGGCAGAGGTGATAGATCAAGTGTGGCGCTTGCCCACTAATTGCGGCACTCTGTTCACCAAAGTTTACATGCCTTTCATTGTGGTGCTTGCACACATGTATTTAGTCACAGTTAGGCACACGATTGCTGGTGTTGCTGCTCACTGGAGGTGTCAGGTGCACAGGCTCTGAGAGGTCACACTACCTGGCTCTGAGAGGTCATGTCATTTACACTCTTTCAGTAGCACTGCTTGCCAGGCGGTGCACCTCATTTGTGGTGCTCACACAGGCAGGGCTTTCACACATCCAGATATCATCGGTAGCCTCAGAGACCTCAGACAGAAGAGCTTCCCTGAAGCACGCTTGACACGTGTAGACTTGAGGTTTGAACTCGCACAGAGAACGCTCTAGGTCATCACAGCAGGTGCAGTCTCGGAGCTGAGATCTCTGGGTTCTTCTTGGGATGGGAGTGGGCTGACCACCCACCACAAGGCCCAGCAGTTCCTATCCACACCCCGTCCTCCACTAGCCTGCAAATGACGCAGCTCCACAACTTACCTTGGAGAGACACCCGGCTGCTGATTGTCCCTGCTCCCCAGATCCTGGGCATCTCCGAATGTCACAGTACTGACAGCCTCGTAAGAGCACAGCAAATCAGATAGTAAAACTGCAGGGAAGCCAACTAAGCTTAATGAGGAAAAATAGTCACGCAGAAGGTTCAGCTAGTCCCTACCAGCTCAGTTAATCTTCAGACAGTGACTACACTAACACTGATGTGAGATATATGTTGTAACAAGCATTAGAGAGAAAATTGTTTGTGTCTGCTAAGGGGGCAGGTTTGCGAGGTGGGTGGGAGACTGGGGACATTGGTGGAGGGAAAATCACACTGGTGGTAGGAGTGATGTTGGAACATTTATACCTGAAACAACTGCATTGTGAATAACTTTGTAAACCATGCTGCTTATATAGTTTCTAACATTAAAAAATAGATGATGCTGTAGGCCCTGTGTCTATTCTTCAGGACCCAAGTTTACAACTCTTTAAGAAAAACACAAACACATTTCATTTTATGCAGACGTTTTCTCCTAAAAAAATGTGTTGAATTTTATTACAAAGATTTTATTTTTTTCATTTTTTTTTAAATTCAACTAGACAGTTTATGTTGACTTTGGACTGATGGAGATGCCTAATTGTCACTCTGTTAAAAAGTTTTGTTTGTGTCTTTGTTTTAGAGTTGGTGGTTCCAGGACCTCACTCAGAATGACTTTAGGAAGAGAAGTAAGTGCTCCTCTTCGGGCAATGTCATCCGACGCTGCAGCTGGCAGAAACGTTCTCAGATGGGATCTTTCACCAGAGCAAATTAAAACAAGAACTGAGGAGCTCATTGCTCAGACCAAACAAGTGTGCGATGCTATAGGGACGCTTGACATTGCGGAAGTAACTTACGAGAACTGTTTGCAGGCGCTGGCAGATGTTGAAGTGAAATATATAGGTAAGTGGGTCAATATTTCCTGTCATAGGCATTGTAAACCACTTTATGCCTTCTGGACTTGGAAGTCCATTATTTAATTTCACTAGGCATTGGTTTCTACCTAATGATTGCTGGCTTACAATTAAGTTACCTAAGATTTTAAAATTGTATTATGTTGACAAAGGTACTATAAAATGCACACTCCCATCACATTGCCTTCTGGACTACATTTTGACAATATCCATCAAGCCTTCTAATGAATTCAGACCTTTGCCTGGTTTGATTAGATGTGGAATACCACATCTAATCATTTAATCTGGTCATAATCAGATATAGCAAAAACTATATAAATAGGTGCTGGGTGTATAATGGCAGAAGTTTGGAAACAATTCCTTTATACACACAAGCCAATCACTTGTATCACTTTATATCACTTGTCTTCCCGTTGTTCATCGATTTGCTCAAGCAGGCACCAGTAACATCTCCATTCCTCCCTGTAGTGTGCTAGTATAATATGGCTAAATAAATTTTTGTACCTTCACCTTCTGTAGTGAAAATAAGTGTGGGAGCAGTGTTTCACAAGAGAGCAGAAGGACGAGAAAGGAGAACCAGAGAAAAATTACATGTCATAATGGCAGCTGTCTTGGTGTTAGACTTGCAGCTGGTTTTGACTTTCTTCTCGATACCTCTATGTGTGGAGAACACTCCTGACCAGATTGGCCTGGCCAAGTGGGTGGATGATTCGGTGGTTGGCGCCTACAGCATTGCTCAGATCCAGCAGAGCCAGCGACCACCAGGACCACACACATGGTGCTCAGGGCTAGTCCCAGCAGGGCTAGGCCATGTGATAAAGTACATGACCTCTGGACGCAAATCGCACCCGCAGCCTTTGGACTCCTTCCCAGCCCTCACCATGTTATTTCTGCTGTGTAATTAATTAAACCCTCTAGGCTGTAAGAAAGAGAATGCATACCAGTTACTGCTAAAGGTTGGGTATATGTACCGTAGGCTATTTATGGTTAAGCAACCTTGACTGTGTGTCTGTGCTTTATAGGAACACATTTGGGACCAGGATGATAACACAGCGGAGAGGGCATGCGGTCAACCCAGTTTCGATCCCCATATCCCATATGATTCCTGAGCACAGAGCCAAGAGTAACTCCTGAGCATTGCTGGGTGTGACCCAAGAAACAAACAAAAAACATATCTTTAGACTATCTGTAGAGCTGGAACATTTATTCATATTCTGGAATTAAGAAGGTTGACTTTTAGTCATGTTCTTAACAACTGCATTAAGAATCCCATGCCTTCTTAGAAGCCTGTTTCTCTCTCTCTCTCTCCCTCTCTCTTATTCTCTCTCTCCCTCTCTCTCTCTCTCTCTCTCCTTCTCTCCCTCTCTCTCTCTCTCTCTCTCTCTCTCTCTCTCTCTCTTTATGCATCTCCTGTCCTTTTTTTTTTTTGCCTTTTGGGTCACACCTGGTGATACTCAGGGGACTACTCCTGACTCTACACTCAGGAATTACTCCTGGTGGTGCTCGGGAGCCATATGGGATGCTGGGAATTGAACCCAGGTCAACCATGTGCAAGGCAAACGCCCTACCCGCTGTACTATCACTCTGGCCCCTCTGTCTTTTGGTTTTGGGATCATTCCTGGTGTTGTTCAGGGGCTTCCCCTGGCTGTGCGTAGGTGTTGCTGCTGGCGTGCACAGGAGACCAGGCAATGCTCATGCAAAGCAAGAACTCAGCTTGTTGCATTATTTATCCCCCGATCATTCATCTCTTTACCTCCCCAACTTCAAATCTTTCACAGCAAGGTCTCTATCTTATATTCTACTGTAGCAGACACTCTTACCGCGACATTTCAGTTTCTTTCTCTAAGCGCTAAGTTCTCATTGAGGTCAAAATCCTCTAGTCTGGAATTTAAACCCTTAAATATGAAATGGAGTGATAACTTAGTGGGCTGAGCAATGCTTTGCATACAGTCATTCTGGGTTTGACCCTAGAGGAACACCAGCTGTGATCCCCCAGCACCAAGCTTCAGCACCAAAGCTTCCTTAAGCACCACTGATTATGGCCCAGAGACAAACTAACCTAGTCTTCCGTCAGAGTCAAGGGAAGAAGTGGTCCCTGTTTAGCTGAGCTGTCCTGTGTTTTGTCCTTGAGTTAGATATTTATGCTCAAAGTGTTGTGCAGCATGAAAATATAAAAATCCTTAGGGATTTTTATAAATTTTTAAAAATCCTTAGGGATTTTATATTACAAATATAAAAATCCTTAGGGAAAGGGGGATTACTTTTAGCATTCTCTCCCAACAAGTCTTCTAACTATGCTTATCATTTTTTTTTAAATTTATTCTTGCTCTCACGGAGATTTCTCTTTGTGGATTAATCAAGGAATTATTGAGTTTAGGAGTAGACTGTTCAAGAATAGCTTTCTACTCTCCATGTATGTTCTCAGAATTGATTCAGCCTCTCACAGGAACCACTAGGCCTCTCTGTGGGTGTCGGGCCCTGGGCGGCAGCATTGTTTATCGCTTGGCAGAGCGAGCCCAAGGCTGGTTCCAGGTCTTGTGCAAAGGAAGGAAGGAAGGAAGGAAATGTTTTTCAGAATTATTGTTTGTTTAAGAGTATTTTCCCAATTTTAAGCTTCTGTATTTTAGCCTGTTTATAGAAGTTTTTGAGTAATTTTTAATTTTCTCAATATCTCTTTTGGGGTGGGGTGGGGAGTCTGCACACCCAGCTCTGCTCAGCGCTAACTCCTGGCTCTGCACTCAGGGATCACCCTTGGCAATACTTGAGGGACCATCTGGGGTGTGGAACATTGATCCCGGGTCAGCCGCATGCCAGGCAAGCACCTTACATGCTGTGCTATTGCTCTGACCCCTTGTCAGTGTCTTTTTTAATCATTGTTATTATTATACCACTGTGAGATATAGTTACAAAGCTGTTCATGATTGGGTTTCAGTCAGTGTTCCAGCACCCATCCCTCCACCAGTGTTTGTATCTTTTTTGAGCTCATTTTAAGAAATAAAAGAATTGTGGGGCCGGAGCGATAGCCCAGCGGGTAGGGCTTTTGCCTTGCACGCGCCGGCCCGTGCCGGCCCGGGTTCGATCCCCGGCATCCCATATGGTCCCCGAGCACCGCCAGGAGTGATTCCTGAGTGCAGAGCCAGGAGAAACCCCTGAGCATCGCCGGTGTGACCCAAAAAAGAAAAAAATAAATAAATAAATATAAAAGAATTGTGATTGTGCGTAATACTTTACGCACCATGTGCATTGAATTAAATTATCTCTGCCATTTCTTTTATTGCGGGATGTGAAAGTTCATATGAAATCAAATTTCGAAAGAATCCTTAGCTAGCCTGTTTTAAAATATACATTGTTCATTTACTCGTGTGTTTATGGCCGTGGTTATAGCTTTCTTCATGGCGGTTTCTGAAGAGGACTGACCTGAGTGAGGTAGTTTAGGTAGACAGCGTGTTAGATGCAAAGGCTGCCACTCCCGGGCCACCTGTGTGAGTCTGACCATGCACAGGACCTGCCAGGTACCAATATCAAGCCGGAAGTTAGCTCAGTGGTAGAGTGAGTGTGTGTTCTGCGTGTGTGAGTCCCTAGGTTCAGTTCCTGGAACGTCAACACAGAAAAGACTAACGAGAAAATTAAAAATAGACTCATTGCCACCGCCTAACCACACCTCTGTGCCATACTCCCCCCTAGGCCTCCCCCATGGTTTGAGTTATTTTGCTGACATCAGATTATCGCCCAATTAAAGTCGAAATATAAAAGTATCAGAAGACCAGGAACCAGCTTTCAACATGTGAGAACCAGAACCGGCGACATTGTTGCCCGTATTTCTCGGAAACAGCCTCACGGTGTAGCTGTTCACCGCGTGTGTCCGGAGGAGGCAGCAGTTAGGGCTCAGAGCTACTGCTCTAGGCGACCTCCTTAGGGCTCAGAGCTACTGCTCTGACAGACCCAGCCCCTGAGCTTCTGCTCTACACAGACCCGGCCCCTGAGCTTCTTGCTCTGGACAGACCCAGCCCCCTGAGCTTCTGCTCTACACAGACCCGGCCCCTGAGCTTCTGCTCTGACAGACCCAGCCCACTGAGTGTCCCCTCTATCCTTAAACACCTCTATCTCTACCAGACCCCTGCTGCTGTTACTATCCCCCCCATCTTGAAATGTTGATTTTTGCTTCTCTTCATTCCAGTCTTTACTTCTCTAATCCCCAACTAAGCTACTGCCCTCCCCACCCCCACCTCCGTCCTCTGAGTCCAGCCTTCTCTGTAAGTGCCTGAGACTTACCTCCCATTCACTGGACAGCAGATCCCCGTCCCGTGTGGTTTGTCATCTTTTATGTGCTGTTTCCTATGCCCCACTCCCTAGATTCTAATGCCTCCCTCTGAGAACTGTCTTTATCTTTCTGCATTCCTAGTTTATAAGCTAAACTCTGAATATACTTTGTTAAGTGTTCATTGGATACCAGTACTGTTCCTACTCTTGGCGCTGGAACAATCAAAGCTTGTATCAGATGCTGAATTTTTATTTTTTTATTTATTTATTTATTTTTTTGCTTTTCGGGTCACAGCCGGCAATGCTCTGGGGTTTCTCCTGGCTCTGCACTCAGGAATTACTCCTGGCGGTGCTCGGGGACCATATGGGATGCCGGGATCGAACCCGGGCGGCACAGGCCGGCCGCGTGCAAGGCAAATGCCCTACCCGCTGGGCTATCGCTCCGGTCCCCTGAAAAAAAAAATTTCAATGGAATTTTTAGGAACCTTGCAGAACGTAGAAATGAAAATGCCCTAGGGAGCATTCATCTAGGGCAGAGTGACTTTTCCTACTCGCCGGCTGATGGGTCCTTCCGGTTCTCCCCTCAACAGTGGAGCGGACCATGCTCGACTTCCCCAGCACGTCTCCTCTGACCGAGAAGTTCGGCGCCGCCAGCACAGAGGCAGACAAAAAGCTTTCTCGGTTTGATATAGAGATGAGCATGAGAGAAGATATATTCCAGAGAATTGTTCACTTACAGGTAAGCAATGTTGTAGGAAAACAGCCTTTAATACTTAAAAAAAAAAAAGAGAGACAGAGCCCAAAGCTTTGACCAATAGTAAAAAGCATTTGAGAGCCATGGTATGGGCCTTTGGGTAGAACACATCCCTAGCATGTATGAGGCCCTGGGTTTAATCCCTGTCACCAGATGCCACACAAACCCCCACCCCAGGTACAGCTGGAGTGACCCTGGTGACCCCAGAGCCTGGGGTCTGGCCCCATGACAATAGTAACAACTGAGAAAAGTATTTTAATGTTCCTAGATATTATTTCCAAATAGTTCAATGACAGCAGTGTTATATAATGTCACGTTATACATCAAAGGTGGTTTATGTTAACTTGTCAATTATATTCACTTAAAATCAAAGATTAAAATGACTAAATAGAGACAGTATAGGGGTTTGGCACCTGCCTCACATGCGGCTGACCCGGTTTACTCTCCAGTACTTCATATGGTCCTGTGAGCACTGCCAAGAGTGATCCCTGAGCACAGAGCCAGGATAAGTCCTGAGCACCACTGTGTTTGGTCCCATAACAACAACAAAAAAATTAAAGACCAAGTATATAAGAGTGTACATCTGTAAATCCGAGGCTTTTTAATCATCATGAACTTTATGGTTCAATGTTAAATCCTCTGTGAGTTTTTTTAATGTTTTCAAAGCTGATAGTAGATCACATTGAATGGAACTGATTATTTTTTCTTTTTGGGTCAGTAACCCCAGCAGTGCTCAGGGGTTCCTCCTGGCTCTGCACTCAGAAATTACTCCTGGCTTTGCATATGGGATGAAGGGGATCGAACCCAGGTCCGGCCACATGCAAGGCAAATACCTACCTGCTGGACTATTACTCCGGCCTAGGAACTGAATTGTTTAACAGTAGAATCATGTGGTTATCAATAACAGTTAATATGACACATTTCTATTTGTCTTCCTAGATTTTTTAGGACTTAGAGAAATTGTGCGGCTCAGGAAGGATCTTCTTGGGGGCGGAGCTGTAGCCCAGCGGGTAGGGCATTTGCCTTGCACGCAGCCGGCCTGTGCCGGCCCGGGTTCGATTCCCGGCATCCCATATGGTCCCCTGAGCACCGCCAGGAGTAATTCCTGAGTGCAGAGCCAGGAGTAACCCCTGAGCGTCGCCGGTGTGACCAAAAAAAGCAAAAAAAAAAAAAAAAAAAATAGGAAGGATCTTCTTGAGTGTTTTGATTTCCTCCCTAGATTTTCACTATGGTTTTGTTGTTGCTTGATTGGTTTGGATTGGGGGGGCCAGAACCAGTGGTGCTTAGGGCACACTCCTGGCTTTGTGCTCAGGGAGCACATCTGGTGGTGCTTGGGAACTACAGGGGTGCTGGATATCAAAGCTGGGTCAGCTGAGTGCAAGGCAACCACCCTACCCATTGTACTTTCTCTCCAGTCCTGTTCACTATGTTTTCACTTTGAATTTTTATTTCATAGAACCCAGCTATTTGAAAAACAAAGTGTTAGTCATTGTTGTTTAATTTACATGTTTCTTTAGGTAGAATCTCAAAAACTTATTTCATCTAACAAATTATGACAAGAGTTAAAAAACATTTTTCCTATAGTTTTACTGTTTTATTTGCAGCTCATTCTGTAGTATGTATTCAAACTTTATTTAGACATGTAAGATATACATGCTCTCTGTTCTCTCATGTCTAGCAACCATTTTTCACCCCGTAATTTATAATCAGGTATGTGGTTGATTTGGTTAACTTTAGCACTCTAAAAATAACAAATTAAAACAATTTTGTGATAAGAATTTATTAGTTATATTATCTTCTTTCCTCTTTTGACTTCAATTGTTACTATATGTCAGAGGTTCCAAAACTTATTTGACCTACCACCCTCTTTAAATAAAAATAAATTTTAAAAAACACACTTAGCCTTTTCCTGAAAATCTGTCTTCTTCTTCTTCTCCTCCTCTTCCTCCTCTTCTTCCTCCTCCTCCTCCTTCTCCTCTTCTTCTTCTTCCTCCTCTTCCTCTTCTTCCTCCTCCTCCTCCTCCTCTTCCTCCTCCTCCTCCTTCTTCTTCTTCTTCTTCCTCCTCTTCTTCCTCCTTTTCCTCCTCCTCTTCCTGCTGCTCCTCCTCCTCCTCCTCTTCTTTTTTTATTTGTTTATTTTTTTCTTTTGCTTTTTTGGGTCATACCCGGCAATGCTCAGGGGTTACTCTGCACTCAGGAATTACTCCTGGTGGTGCTCAGGGGACCACATGGGATGGCGGGGATCGAACCCAGGTCGGCCACTTGCAAGGCAAACACCCTACCCGCTGTGCTATCGCTCCGGCCCCAAATCTGTCTTCTTTAAGCAAAGAAACCAGAAGAACCTCCCAATTGCACCCAAAGCTACTACCACCCCCGGGTTGTGTCAGCACATCACTGTTTCACTGTATCACTGTCTTGCGTTCATTATCGATTTGCTCGAGCGGTCACCAGTAACATCTCCATATGACCTGTCTCATGCAAATAGAGCCCAAGGGCACCTGCTTACTCCAGGAACATAAAGAGCCTCAAACCATTCCATCAGGTCATGGGGATGAGGTCTATAATTGTTACTGGTATTTGTGACTCAAATTGTAGCACTAAACTCACTTATTAGGCACATACCACTACATTCCCTTTTGTTTGGATGTTTCCTCTGGCTTTTATTGCAACAATCTACAGTAGTTTTGAATTTGGTTTCAGGATTTTTCTGCTTTTCAATGGAGTAATTACTCTCATGCATATAGATTACTGTGTGAACATTCGGGGACTTTTAAAGATCTATTAAAGCTATACCAAAAACATTTAAATAATTGGTGTTTATATATTGAAGCATATTTGGTAAATTTATTTACCTCTAGTCACCTTTTTGACAATTATGTTTATTTTGGCAGTATTTTTAAAAAGCTAGAATTATTAGTATTAGTTTTCTCCTGGAGTATGAAACTTCAATAAGTGGTAATTCTTATTCCCTTTCATAGCTAAAGAGCAAAGTTAAGTTTATCTAAATATTCTGTTTTATTATATAAAAACTACAAGTAAGATAGGGTAACTAATATATAAGACACAAAGCCTTCACTAAGCTGGGTAGTAGGATCATAAGCTTATATGAAATAAACATTTTGGGCATGCTTTGCTAAAATGACAGTGCTCCAAATAACATTGAAATCTCAAGATGCCACCAACAATCAATAGTCAATATAATCAATGATCCCAAACAATCATCAATCTAATGTTATCTTAGTTATCAAATCTTCTTAGCTTTCCACTTTGTAGTAATGAATTGCGTTTCACAGTTCTTTGTGCTGAAACAGTGTCCTGTAAGGGTTTCAGGAGCATCTTCTCAGTTTCTGTGGACCAGGGGTTTGGGGAGGAGCCAGCTGGATGGTTCTGGCCAGCATCTTGCCTTTGCTTTGTGCGGATCCTGGCATCAGTGGCCAGGGGTAGGGCAGCGAGAGGCTGACCTGGCATCTCTCCTCTTGTTTTGTTTTGGGGCCTCTTGGTGGGGGTACCTCTGTAGACTCCCTGGAATATCCTCATAGCATGGCAGCCTCAGGGTGGTCTGACCTCCCTGACGGGCACAGAGGGCTCCTCCCGGGCAGGTGTGCCGGCAGATTTCTGGAAGCTGCACTGCACGACCGTCCCTCCTCAAGTCACGGGCATCACTTCAGCCCTGCCGTACAGATGGACGACACTGCTCTCCGCTCAGAATCAAGTGATTCCAGATCTCGTCTGAGAGTCTCAGAACTAATGTGCGGTCATGTTCAGACCTCAGAGTATTTTGGTTGACAGTTGGGCAGAGGAAATTATAGTCGGGCGTGGGACTCACCAGCGTGCTCTCAGCTTCCCGCCTCCTCTCTGGTATGGGGAGCGCCGGAGTCACCCCGCTTAACCTTCACACCAGTTCTTGTGAGGGATTTTGCTTTTTTTTTTTTTTTTTTTAATGTGGAGAAGCTGAAGCTCATTAACAGTAGCTTTCCAAGAGCCACTGGGGTGCCAGAAGTTATGTAGTTTTTTTGTGGAATACCACTCGGAGGGAGGAATGGTGTTGAATTCTGTTTTGCACCCCCTGGCACACATGCCTGTGCAAACTCAAGTGAGAAACAGCAGAAGAAAGTTTTTGAAAAGTGATTTTTTTAAAGCCTTTGATAATTGACACCTAGAAGATGTCTCTTCATATTTTGAGAATAATCATGAAGGTGGCGCTGTAGTACGAGGCATATCGGGAAAGCACTAAACTACAAATTAGAAGAATGTATTTCTATCCCCTTTTTCGTTTGGGGTCCACCTGTCAGTGCTCAGAGGCTATGTGGGCTGAGGGCCTGCCCCACTGGCAGCGCTTGCAGGAGGACTGTGGTGCTGGCGGGTGAACCCAGGCCCGGTACATGGCGACATACACTGCAGTTGTTTAAACTGTCTCCCCTGATCGCTCTCACCCTTTCTGAACCCTTAGATTCGGTACTGGTGATCTTGGGGAAAATCATTTAACCTCATTTGTCTGATCTGTGAAATGAGTATACAAGCACGAGAGAGAGAGAGAGAGAGAGAGAGAGAGAAAGAGAGAGAGGAGAGAGAGAGAGAGAGGGAGAGAGAGGTCATATTTTTATATAAAATACCTTTGTTTATAGGGCGCTGTTAGAGAGACACTAAATCTTGTCAGCCTGAAGATTAAAATAAGAGTCTACTGTCAGATTATGTAAGTTTGAAAATTTATATCTCGGCCTTTATCCCTACCTCCCAAGAGGAGAAGCTTCACCCCCAAAGGCTTGCTTCACATTCAAGGGATTAAATTCTTTTTTTTTTTTTTTTTTTTTGTTTGCCACCCGGCAATCTCAGGGTCCCTGGCTCGCACTCAGGACTCCCGGCGGTGCTCAGGGGACCTATGGGAGCCGGGTCGACCCAGGCCGCCAGGCCGCTCAGGCAAATGCCCTACCGCTGGGCTTCGCCCCGCCCGGATTAAATTCTTGTCCCTGAAGAAAGGTGCAGGGGCTGGAGCGATAGGACAGCTGGTCAGGCTCTTGCCTTGCATATAGCCAGCCCGGCTTTGATCCCCGAATCCATTGTCGTCCTCTGATGCCCGCCAGGAGTGATAGCTGAGCAGAGAGCCAGGAGTGAGCCCTGAGCATAGCCAGGTGTGTCCCCAAAGAAAGAGAACGGTGCAGCTACAGCTAAACAGCTGAGAAGCATTGGCTGGTTCCTTCTCGGAACCTGTGGGCCGCCACTCAGGCTCACCTGAGAGGCCGGGCGGGACACTGCTCTGCCACCCCGACAGGGCATGCGAGAGCAGCACATTGTGCTCCCGTCTCCTTCTGCAGGACTCCAGAGAAACCCTTTGTGCTAGTGTCTCCTGTCGGACTAGAGATCTCCCGCAGACCTCAGAGGGTCACTCGCCAAAGGGGATCTGTCTAGAACTGCATCTGGATTTTGTTTTGTTCAGTTTTGGGTCCGTACCTGTCTATTCAAGAGCCGAGTCATGGCTCTGTGTTCAGGGATCACTCCTGGGAATGCTCCGCAGACTGAACCAGGGTCTGCCCCATACAAGGCACACACCACCTGCTGTACTCTCGCTCCATCCTGATATTTTTAAAGTGCCCTTTTTTGTAAGTCAGATATTTTGTTATAAATAGTCATAACTTAAATGAACTCGGCACAGGGGCCGGAGCAATAGCACAGCAGGTAGGGCCTTTGCCTTGCACGCGACAAGACCAGGGTTTGATCTCTGGCATCCCATATGGTCCTCCGAGCCCTGCCAGGTATAACCCTGAACCCCTGAGTGCAGAGCCAGGAGTAGTCCCTGAGCCAGGTGTGACCCAAAAGGCCAAAAGAATAATAATAATAATTTTAATTATTATTATATATATCATTATATATTATATTATATTATATTATATTATATTATATTATATTATATTATATTATATTATATTATATTATATTATATTATATTATATTATATTATATTATATTATATTATATTCATAATATATAATATAATATATTATTATTTATTATATCATATATCATATATTATTATTATTAAATAAATGAACTCTGCACTGCCTTTCCTGAGACCCTGTTGTTCAACCTGCTCACACTCATTTTGTACTGACATCATCCTTCCTCCGTCTAGACTATGATTTTTGAGTTCTCTGTGCTGAGTGTGCGTTCAGGCGTTAGAAGCTGTGCTTGTCAGACCGAGGGTGCGAGTGTGTGTGCGTCCAGGTGGTAGAAGCTGTGCTTGTAGTCAGACCAAGTGTGTGAGTGTGTCCCCGTGGAGCACAGTGTAGACCTAGATTCTGCTCACATCTGCTGCCGGTGAGGTTCACTATCATGGCCCTGAGCTCTGGGGCCAGCGTTCCTGTTAGACCCTGGCAGCCCAGGTGGCCTGCTGCTCTCCCGTGTGTCTCCCGCCTCGCCGGGTGGGCTTCCACCCCATACCCCAGCCTGCTCCCTGTCCCTAACAGGTCGAGCCAGTGCTCACCAAGCTTTCTCACCAGGGTTGTGTTTCCTCTCTCTGCATTGCTCAGAGCGACTGCCTCAGTTGTCCCCTGCGGTACCGCTTCTGGGTCGCACCATCCGAGGCAGAGGAAGCCACAGCTTGGGGCCCCTTGCAGACGCTGTTACAGCCAGCCTTGATCCACACACAGCTGCCTGAGCACCCAAACTTGAACTGCTCGCCGGCCCTGAGGGGGATCAGCCCAGCCCATGCACCCGCTGGGCCTTCTGGGTTTCTGCCACTGGCAGGCACCTGCTGCTAGGATCCGAGTGTGTGCCAATAGCGACTAGGGAGGATTCCAAATCCAGCCACGCTGGCGTGCCCAGAAATTCTCCAAGGACTCAAAAGGAGGTTACGTGGCGGGGTGGAAGGAGGGAGAAAGTCTCACTGTTCTCTGCCTCCACTGAGAATAAACTCAAAGGAAACTAAAAATGGGGAAAATGTCAGAAAGGTACTTTGGAGCTGATGGAAGCCTTTTGCTGGGTCTTAATCCAGCTGTAGCTGATACCCACGTGATTTAGTGTTGTTACATAAAGCTACTTAGGATGGGGAGAAACAGTGGATATATAAGTATTACCCCTGCATAAAGTCAGCTCTTCCTACTGCAGCAAGAGGTAAAGATAATTGCAGAATTATTGCAGCAAAAGGCGTGCACTGTTCAGCCAAAGCTGCTTCAGTAGTCACAGACACGAGGAAACCTAGATCAGTTCCCCGCACTGCTCTTGGACCTCTGAACACCACCAGGGGTCGCTGCTAAACACAGAGCCGGAAATGGCCCCTGAGCACTTCCTGCTGTGTCCCAATACCCCCATCCAATAAAATACAAGAAAATGTAAACTCTAAAACTGAGATCTTCTGAAAAGCTAATGAGCTGGGAAGCCCCGGGACGGGGTCCAGGTCTTTGGCAGCCTGTGTAGAGGCAGTGGCAGTGCCGAAGCCTAGGAGCTAGACAGAAGCTCCTGGTTGGCTCACGGCCACGCTGCATCTGTTACCTGCTGCATCTTCTGAGTGTGCAGCCCCCTGGGCACTGAGCAGCCACCCAGATGTGCCATGTAGATTCTGCCACCTGTGCTAAAGAAACATCTGGTCTTTTTTGTTACCTTGCCGTGACTGGAGGGATTTTCCATTCCCTTCCAGGACCTGTGTGGTTCTGAGTGAGCAGAACCGTGTCGCCCGTGAGGGTTTAAATGGAAGGTCTAGCTTGCGTTTTCTTCATGAGAAGTGCCGACTCATTTTCCCCAAGTGCGTGTTCGGATGCAGCTTACTGTTCCTTAGCCTCTCTTGCCAAGTGGCAGGAAGGTGCTGTGGAGGTGTTGGAAGCCGCTTCTGACTGTCACTCTGCTGTCCTCATCTGGTGTCTTGGCACAGAGTCCCTCTCACCGTTTGTATAGGAGTGCCTGCCTCTCAAGTGGAACCAGTCAGCAAAGGGTAGAAGATGAAATGCAGATGATTGTTGATAAGGGGAATGTTTCAGAGGGGAAGACCATTCAGTTGTAGAAAATGCCCAGATGAGATTATGCAAATATTTCTATTATCACTCTTTCAAATGGTACAGGCACACTCGATTCTGATGCCAGGCAAGGAAATTCTGGGTAGCTTTTTATTTATTTATTTAATTTTTCTGTTTTAAATGAGCAGAAGCTCACTAAAGCATAAAAGAAATTAGGTCTTCAAAAGGGCATCATAATCACCTATGTGCTTCATAGTCCAGCAGAGAGGATGAATGAATTTGTTTTGGCCTCATAGTTTATCATTGCCCAAGCATTGTGGCAGTAGAAATGGTTGTCACACTCTTTAATTTCAGGAAACCTGTGATTTGGGGAAGATAAAGCCTGAAGCCAGACGATACTTGGAAAAGTCAATTAAAATGGGCAAAAGGAATGGACTCCATCTACCAGAACAAGTACAGAATGTGAGTTCACGGTACCTTCTCTTATTGGGTGGGGAACAAACAAAGCAAAATGCAACAGAGAATGGGAAACATTAATCATGCCGTATCGAAAACAGAGAATGTGTTTGTGATATGAGAGCTAATCCCGTACAAATCCATTGACAGTGTATTTGGTGGTAAATAATTTAAAACCCTACAACATCTATTACCCTAAGGGTGACAGGCAAACAGTTGATAGCATAACTGTTCTTTAATTTTGTTTCTTATGTGCTGGGCTAATTGTCCCTGCTTCTTCAATAGCTAGTTTCAGGAATCAGCAGTTGATTTGGGGTCTCACTCCCGCGGCCGTACAGAGAGAGGTACGCTGGAAATAAATGCCATGTAAGGATGGAGAGCTACAAAAATAGGCCAGAGCAAGAGGACAGCAGCATTTGCTTTGCGTTCAGCCTACCCAGGTTCAATCCTCGACATCCCATGTGGTTCCCCGTGTACCATCAGGAGTAATTCCTGAGTGTAGAGCCAGGGGTAATGTCTGAGCACTGCTAGGTGTGGTCCAAAAACCTAGATAAATAAAAACATTGCCTCAGTAGTTGGAGTGGGGGTCTTTCTTTACTGTACTTTGGAAAATTCATTTTTCTCTTCAGTAACATACAAACTGGTAACTTTCCTGTCAAAACCAGCACTCTGGAATGAAAAGCTTATGATTAATGCATTTCCCCTAAAAGGCAAGAAGGTTAACTGTAGAAAGTCCTTCGCAAACATTTTTTGGGGGTTGGAGGAAGTCGCCCTAGTGGTGCTCATCAGGCCCAGAGGCTGGTCCCAACAATTCCTTTCTTTTTTTTTTTTGGTGGGGAGAGGATCAGACCTGGCGAAGCTCAGGAGTTACTCCCAGCTCTGCATGAAGGAGCTATTCCAGGCGGTGCTAGGGGACCATATGGGATGCCGGGGATCGAGCCAGGGTCAGGAGCATGTGAGGCAAATGCCCTCCCCACTGTGCTATCGCTACGGTCCCTGGCAGCAATTCTTGACCAACCAGGCCCGAATTTCAGTGCAAGGATTCATCTGAGGGTGAGCGCTGCTGGGTCATCTCTGACATTTGTCTTGAGAAAACCTTGACAATGAGCGCCCAGCCTCATAGTGTAGCCCAGCCTACACTAACCTGAACCGCTTTATTAGCCAGAGTGTGTCCTCTGTCACTGCTTCCCTCCGATTCAATGGGACCCTGAATGCGGATCTTAGAGAATTCCAGACCACCCTGGTGCCCTACCCCCAAATCCACTTCCCTCTGGCCACCTATGCAAAAGCCTACCACGAGCAGCTTTCTGTTGCAGATATCATCAGTGTGTGCTTTGAGCTGGCCAACCAGATGGTGAAGTGCGACCCTCACCATAGTAAATACATGGCTTGCTGCCTGTTGTACCGTGGTGACGTGGTTCCCAAAAGATGCCAAGGCTGCCATTGCCACCATCAAGATTATTAAATAGCCAAAATGAATTTAAATGTCCATTTCTCCAGGGGTCTTTTACTAGCACAGTGGCACAGACATTGCCACTGAGAGGCTGGTTCTGAGCTTCTCTGAGGAGCCTTCAGGCTGTCCGCCCGTGACTCCTAGCACAGTGGCTGAGGGCTGTGGGTAGGGACCGCAGAGCCAGTGAAGACAGAGGTGCTGCAAGATCACAAGGACTGTGTAAAGCAAGAACCAGGTGTGAGGGTAGGACTGCGGGTGGGGGGGAAGGAGGGGGAGTGGGAGGAGACACTTCCTAAGTCCAAGGTCGCAAGGCAGATGGTTCCTAAGGATCCGTTGCTGCCTTGTGACACAAGGGGGCAAAAAGTGATATTTTACTTAAAAGCTTCAAGGTGTATATATTCCTATCTAAAATTTTATTTCGAGTGACAACAACATCATGCTGTTATTTTATAAAACCTCATTTTCTAATGAAAGCATTGAAAAATATTTAAAAAAAAAAATAAAGTTTCCCTGCTAAGGCCTGGCAGTAAGACCAGACCACCCTGTGGGGCTTGGAGGGCTCCAGGCCACTCCAGAGGCCTCCGATGGAGCCGGGCAGCCGCACCCCAGGCATGCACCATGACCGCCCACTATTTCACTGACCCCCTCAAACGTTGTCTTCTGTCTAATGCCAGTCAAATCTTTTATTTGTAAAACTTGATTTACTCTAAAGAAAATCGTCAGTTTCTTTTGTACAGAAAGTATAGCTCAAAATCTATTTCTAGACCATTTGTCTATCCAGTAAAAATGGAAACAAGTTTGAAAGAGTCCAAATCACGTGATATAAGCTCTGTATGTAAACCTGAGGAAACCACCGAGATTGGGCACCTTTAGGCCACCTTCGAGCACCTCAGATCCTCTTCATCCTGGTTACAGCTATGAGGAAGAGACTTCCCTTTCCCAAAGGCCTCTTTGCCTGTCTGTGTAATTAGGACTTGGCTTGGAAGCATAAAGTCAATATTAGCTAAAATGCTGTTTGATTGCAGCAGGAAAACCTGCTGAATCAGTTTAAACAGTACAAGGGCCAGAGGGATAGTACAGGGGTTAGGGCACCTGCCTTGATCTCAGTTTGATCCCTGGCACCATCTGGTTTTCTGAGGACCAGAGGTTCGCTCCGGCAGTTGGGATTAGCCTCTTCCTAAGCACTGCCAGGTGTGGCCCAAACCTCAGCCTGCCCCCCCCACCCCTCACCCAAATTGTCTTAAGAGATTTATTTGCTTGTATAACTGGGTAGAGATAGTTGGGCTCTGTAGGTTAATTTGGCCTAGTGCTCACTGCAGCTCTGGCCACCGGCTTTTCTGTTTCCCTACTTTGTCTTTTTCGATGTTGCAATTATGAAATGGTTGACTTCCTTTGATTAAAATGACTACAAAGAGAAGAGTCTCCACCACCCAGAAGGCCTTAATCAGCTCTCCTCTCTTCACTGTGTTGAGCTTTGTACCTAATTCTGGGCCCCCTTCCTTTAGGGGAGCACCAGACTTGGGCTACCACTGCAGTGTGGTCCCACTAACTGGACAAGAGCTCGCTGCCCTGGGGCTTCAGTTAGAACCAGGTTCTGGCCCACCACATGCTGCTGTGGATGAGGAGGGAACCCGGCGAGGCAAGAGGGTCTAGGGGCGATGTGAAGTCTGTGAGATCTCGCTGCCCAGCCTGTGTGAAGTCGGCAGCCCTGACCTGAGGGCGTGGGGTTTGGTTTGCTTTAGTTGTGGTGGGGCACGCCCAATGGTGCTCAGGGCTTGCTCCTGGCTCTGTGCTCAGAGATCTGCCCTTGGGGTTGTCAGGGGACCGTATGCATTACAAAGGGACGCATGTGGTACAGTGACTGAACAGGGAACGGTCACATTCGCAGCAGGTGCCTAAAGCCCTTAGAAGCTCTAAGGCCCCACCTGAGGGCCTGATAACACTGATGGCAGGGCCCCAGTCCTGAGAGCTTGTGTCTCCGTGAGATTGGTGTAGCCCAGAAAGTTGGGGCCACTGGAAAGGCAGGACTTGGGTTCTGGTGCTTGCTTTGTTCCCGCCCTACCATGGTTCCATTCCCAGCTGCTGCCCCAGGACCTTTAATGTGTTCCCAGGCATCAGTGCTGACCCCCTGCTCAGGCCGCACTGAAAACCAATGTTGTTTTCATAAATCTTATGATCTCACGTTTTTAGAAGAATAAAACAGATGACGTTATTTCCTCTTTCTCCATGCATTTTCCTTCTTGTTTTTTTTAGAGCCCATCCGCACAATGTTTTATGCAAATAACCATTTTTTACAAAAGTTTTCAAAATTAAGACAACATTTTTTCCCGAGGCAGTGATAGAACTGATTGCTCCATCCTTCTCTCTTTGTTTCTCTCAGTACAAGTACTGATTTGCTAAATTAATATTGTGAGCTGGAAAACATTAGCAGTATGCTCATTGGTAATGAACTGTTAAACTTATATTGTCACACTCAGCAGCTATTTATTGCAACTTGTACCAGACTGCTTTTTTTATACCCTCTAGTCCTTGAAATTTACCCCGTTTCTAACAGCCACACGGATTGCCTTTTTGTGGCACAGATACTCGTGCACGTGGCATAGAAGGCTGCAGAAAGCTGCTCTATCAAATGCACTCTGTGTTTCCTAGCTTGGGCAGGAAGCCGGAAGCCGATCCGCTTATGAAACTGAAACTTGACTGATGGTGTGTTTGTAGTGGAAGTTTCATTGTATCATTAATGTCCTACATTTGTCTCTTCATTTCAGGAAATCAAAGCGATGAAGAAGAGAATGAGTGAGCTCTGCATCGATTTTAACAAGAACCTCAACGAAGACGACACCTTCCTTGTGTTTTCCAAGGCTGAGCTTGGTAAAATGCTGGGGTTGCCCAATAGAATTGTGTGTCTTAGAAAAGGGATATTGCTTCAGTATGTACCAATGAAACCTCAGAGAATTCTTTTAAAAATTGGTCCAGGTGGAGGCCAGGGAGGTAATATAGAGGAGCACAGAGGGCCAGGCACTGTAAGTGATCCCTGAGTGCAGAGCAGGATTAAGTCCCGAGCAGTCAGCTGTGGTCCCCAAACCAGAAAACAAGCAAACAACCAACAAGAGTGGGTCCAGGCAGAGCAAACAGTGCAGGAGGTAAGGCACTAAGACTGCTCTAAATAGCTAACCCCAATTTAATCCATGGTACCACCTAGAGTCCCTCAAACAATACAGGAGTAATGCCTGAGCACAGAGCTAGATAAGTCCTGAGCACTTTGAAAAAATTGTTCCTGGCACAATGAGTGTAATAAGTCATAATCACATGTGCCGCATATGTGTGAGATCCTGGTTTTAATTGCTGACACCACAAAAAATAATATTTTAATCGTTCATTATCTAACACTACATTCCCTTTTACAGAAAAGGCAAGGATACTAACACCTACAATTTAAACTTATAAGAATGCAGGCTGTGGGCCAGAGAGATAGTACAGGGGTTAAGACAGTTGCCTTGCACACAAGCAACCTGGGTTTGGTCCTCAGCACTACCTGTGGTCTCCTGACTTCCACCAGGAGTGATCCTTGAAACCAAAGCCAGGAGCAATCCCTGAGCACTGTCTTGTGGGGGACCATCCTTCCTCCTCCTCCCTCAAGAAAAACTGTTTCTAGAGACTGATTTTTTTTTTTTGTAACTTGTAGTGTGTTGTCAAACATACCTCCTTTCAGGTTGGCTCATTGCAATTTTGTGGCATTAGTGTCCTTTATTTCCAGATCACAGATTTATAGCATTAGTACTGAGTCAGCCACTCAGTTAAAGCATAGGCATTTATTTATTTGTTTGTTTATTTATTTATTTATTTATTTATTTATTTATTTATTTGCCTTTTTGGGTCATACCCGGCAATGCTCAGGGGCTACTCCTAGCTCTGCACTCAGGAATTACTCCTGGCGGTGCTCGGGGGACCATATGGGATGCCGGGGATTGAACCCAGGCCAGTAGAGGCTGGCGCGTGCAAGGCAAACGCCCTACCCGCTGGGCTATCGCTCCCGCCCCATTCATTTTTTTAAAATTTTAAATATTTTATTATGCTGATCCATAGACTCACAGACATGGGGCAGAGCTGCTACCAGCTCTCCCTGTGCCCAGCTGCTCACGAGGCACCCGGGAGGGATGGCAGATTCTAGCCCTGGCCCTCCACCCCAGCAGAGCCTCGCAAGAAACCAGACGACCCCCCCCCCACTCCATGAGGGCCGCCATTTTCCACATGCAGACTCTCCTGTCTTCAGAACTCCACGCAGCAAAAGAGCTGATCACAGCCCGGCTCGCATGGCCACTTGCAGCCGCGCAGTTCATTAATAAATGCTGGAGATCAGAGGTGACTACAAGAGTATGCCACCAGCATGGCAGAGCCTGGCAAGCTACCCATGTCGTATTTGATATGCCAAATACCAGTAACAATTATAGACCTCATTCCCATGACCTGATGGAATGGTTTGAGGCTCTTTATGTTCCTGGAGCAAGCAGATGCCCTTAGGCTCTACTAGCATGAGACAGGACATACGGAGATGTTACTGGTGCCCGCTCGAGCAAATCGATGATGAACGGGAAGACAGTGATACAGTGACAGTGATACTTGGTGTGTAGCCTTGAAATTTCTTGTGTTTCACTCCCTACATTATACTAGCATCTTCTATTCTAAAACTTTCTTGACTTAATTTTGTCTGTTCTCTGCCCAAACCCCATGTGTACAAGTGCACTGAAATATTTTCATATTTTGTATTACCTTTTCCTATGCCACCTGGCCTCTGACTGCTACTCCCACTCCAATAATATCAAGTTTATAGGATTGCCACTATTTTTTCCTAAATTCCATTTATTCCACATTATTTCTTGAGTTTCTTAAAGGCTCCATGCCAATGCTAAATAAACCAATAATGAGTGGGAAAATGGATATATGAGAAAATGATCTCTTGCAGGTGCTCTTCCTGATGATTTCATTGACACCTTAGAAAAGGCAGGTGATGACAAGTATAAAGTCACCTTAAAATACCCACACTACTTTCCTGTCATGAAGAAATGTTGCATTCCTGAAACCAGAAGGAAGATGGAAATGGCTTTTCATACAAGGTGCAAAGAGGTACTAGAAATGTTTATCTTTTTTCTTTCTTTTTTTTTTTTTAATAGATTTTCTGAATGACTTGCTTGTTAACCAGTGTTGAAGTGAGCTCAGAGGTTTATACTTTTGGGAGGCTGCTTTTATGGTTTCTGGTTTGTTTCTGTGGTGCCTGAGATCAAATCCAAGGCCTCACACGTGCGGAGGCACGTGCTTTACCGGACCCGGTGCTCCTCTTTGTAGAAGCATGACAGTGCCGTGTCTCCTGATTCCTCACACCTGCAAGCCTTTCCCATTTTTCTGTTTGTTTGTTTGTTTTTAACTTGTTTGCTGACAACATTTGTGGTTATAGCCCCAGACCAAACTATTGTAAAAAGATAGAATAGGTTCAATAAACTTAGGCTTCTTTCTTCTCCCAAGCCAGCAGTCCAGGGCTGATAGGGCACCTCTTTCTCCAAGGTCGCTCGAATCTCACTATTTCCCAGCCTGCTAAAAGAAGGTAAAGAAAGTATAGACTAAGAATATTTGAGAAGGAAAAGACCAGGAGATGGTTCACTTCAAATCCACGCGCTTCCCCGGACCAGAATTCCATTGCGCATCTGTATCTGGCTACAGAGGGCCGCAAAGTACAGTTGACAGCAGACCTGCCTGCTGAGTGAACTGCGCTGCTGTCTGGAGGAACTCACAGAGGATCCGCCGGGTCACTTCACAGGCTGCCCGATAGTGAAGATAACCAGGGACACCGTTTTCACACATACATTCCAGCCATCATCTCCCAGCCAGTTAATGCCTCAAGCTCAGAGACCTGCATCGCCAGGCCACAGATAGTCCTTACGAGTTCCTTACGGCATTTCACAATTTCGTACATGGGGGGGGGGGCGGGGAAGGGAGAAGGCACATTTTATCTGCTCTACTCACGATCAAAGAGGAGCAAAACCACCACACTAAAAAAGTCCCATTTGAAGCAGAAAGGCCTATCCCAATTTTCCGAAACTGTTGAGGAGGAACAGCACAGACAGCCTATCCCAATTTCCCAAAGCTGCTGACAGGAATCCTGAGGATTCCATGTTCTGAAAAGCTCTGTGGCGGCACATTAGAGTTGCCTGGGCCTCCGCTCTGACAGAGCTTCCTTTGCTGCTGTACTGAGATTCCCCGTCTTGCTGACAGAAATATTCCTGACTCTCCACAGCCACACCTGCAACAGCTACTAATATAGATTCCTGATAATACCAGTCTGAAATCTGAGGGCTGCTTTCGGGATTAGCTCTCACAAGCTTCTGTAGGCCCGGTTTTCCAAGCATTTGGTAATAGAACTCCTTCAAAAGCTTAGCAGGTTTCTTGTCTGCTCCTGTTCAGACAAAGGTTAAAATAACTACACCCAACTGCCATTTGGGATCCATTCTACCAAGCCTTTGATGACCTGGCTTCTCTATAGAATGGGTCCTGTAACCAGACCCTCTGAAGATTTGAGGAGTAAACAGCGCTCTCCTGTAGTTGGAGTAATAGTTTTTCTTTCGATGCTCAGAGGGACGCCACTTACGTTCCCAGCCATCAAAAACCCAAACTGTGGCCGTAGGTAGAAACTCTCTTAGCAAGTATTTCTTCCATCTTTGCAGACTATTGAGTTCTTGCTATAACTATTCTCTCTCATACTATCTTCCTGAAAGCCACAACTCCCAAGGAATAGGCACCGACATTAATTTTCCCTACGCAGTTGTCCAGAGCTCAGACGTCGTCCAGTAATTGGCCTGCCTTCCAAATTGTGGCATTCAGTCCTCAAACTGATGTCCAGAGTAAAGTGCAGTCAGCAGCTACCCGGCCTGCAGTGTCTGAGCTCCTCCTCCCGGCCCGCGGTGCCTGTGCTCCTCCTCCTGACCCGCGGTGCCTGTGCTCCTCCTCCCGACCCCGCAGTGCCTGTGCTCCTCCTCCCGACCCGAGGTGCCTGTGCTCCTCCTCCCGGCCCGCGGTGCCTGTGCTCCTCCCTCCCGACCCCGCAGTGCCTGTGCTCCTCCTCCCGACCCGAGGTGCCTGTGCTCCTCCTCCCGGCCCGCGGTGCCTGTGCTCCTCCTCCCGACCCCGAGTGCCTGTGCTCCTCCTCCCGACCCGCAGTGCCTGTGCTCCTCCTCCCGACCCCGGTGCCGTGCTCCTCCCGCCCCGAGTGCCTGTGCTCCTCCTCCCGACCCCGCAGTGTCTGTGCTCCTCCCTCCCGACCCCGCAGTGTCTGTGCTCCTCCTCCCGGCCCGCGGTGCCTGTGCTCCTCCTCCCGGCCCGCGGTGCCTGTGCCCCTCCTCCCGGCCCCGCAGTGTCTGTGCTCCTCCTCCCGACCCGAGGTGCCTGTGCTCCTCCTCCCGGCCCTCGGTGCCTATGCTCCTCCCCTCCCGGCCCCGGTGTCTGTGCTCCTCCTCCCAGCCTGCGGTGTCTGTGCTCCTCCCCGGCCTGCAGTGCCTGTGCTCCTCCTCCCAGCCCGGGTGTCTGTGCCTCCCCCCCCGGCCCCGGTGTCTGTGCTCCTCCTCCTGGCCCGGTCCTGTGCTCCTCCTCCCGGCCCTCGGTGTCCTGTGCTCCTCCTCCCGGCCCTCGGTGTCTGTGCTCCTCCTCCCGGCCCCTCGGTGTCTGTGCTCCTCCTCCCGGCCCCGGCCGCTGTGCTCCTCCTCCCGGCCCGTGGTGTCTGTGCTCCTCCCTCCCGGCCCCGCAGTGTCTGTGCTCCTCCTCCCGGCCCCCGGTGTCTGTGCTCCTCCTCCCGGCCCGTGGTGTCTGTGCTCCTCCTCCCGGCCCCGCAGTGTCTGTGCTCCTCCTCCCGGCCCCGCAGTGTCTGTGCTCCTCCCTCCCGGCCCGCGTGCCTGTGCTCCTCGTCCCGGCCTGCGGTGTCTGTGCTCCTCGTCCCGGCCTGCGGTGTCTGTGCTCCTCCTCCCGGCCTGCGGTGCCTGTGCTCCTCCTCCCAGCCCCCTGGTATCTGTGCTCCTCCTCCCAGCCTGCGGTGTCTATATCCTCCACTTATGTACATTTTTCGTTTTTCTTATGGCAGCATCTTGTCCCATATTAGTCTCTGTCAGTTTTCAGACACAGATTGAGGAAGTTTATAGAGTCAGCCCAAAGGCTTGGTAGCTCGAAGAAGAGAGCAGTTCATTTTTATCCTGAGGAATTCTCAGTTACCGAGGGGCTGGGGAGACTGGGATCAAGTTTGTTGTTAGTGAGGGGGGCCTGGGGAGGCGAGCAGTCAGGAGACACTCCTGCCTCGTGTGGCCTGTCCTGTGCGCTTCCCCTTGAGCTGGTTCCCGCCCCTGGGGAATCTCTGCTTCATAATTATCACCAAGTTTCTTTCGGGGTGTTGGAAGTTTCAGGAGCAGCGGTCATAATTTTGACAGAAGCATGAATTTCATTAGGACACGTTACCCTGGTTCAAATGGCCTGTTTCTGGTTCTCTAAGATCTGCCACACAAACTAAGGGTTTTCTTTTAGGGAGAGGGGCTGCCACATAGTAACCCGGGGCCCAGTGCCCCTCCTGGTGATACGCTGCCAGTCGGACACATGGTTCAATGCCAGGGCCTGGTGTGATAGTGCTTGGACCCTGCAGTGCCAGGGAGAATCCAGGCTCTTCTGGCAGTGCTCAGAGGCATCCAGGGCTGCACCTGTGAGATCGTGGGGCCATGCAGTAGGTACCAAGGAGAAAGCACGCTACCCTTGGGCTGTCTCTCTGCCCTACACATAATGTTTCATTCCGCATTTATAGTAACTAAAATTTTATTAAGACGGCATAGCTATCAAACCTCAGGTTGAAGAAATTCATTATTTCAGGAGCCAAGAATATAGCACAAAGGGGAGCACTTTTCCCTGTTTGCTTGACCTCAAGGTCAGCCCCTGGGATCACTGTCCCCAGGCCCTGCTGGACGTAGGCTGGTGGCCCCCAAAGTTCAGTTCCTGGCGTCACTGTCCCCAGCACAGCCTATATCCAACACTGCTCGGGAGGCCCCCAAAAATGTTGAACAGTAACTATTAAAAATCAGTCATATCCCCCAAAAAATGTATTGTGGGTATTTTTATTTTAAACTCTGTATTAGTGAAATGAAATAATTTCTTAGAGAAGTTGGAATGGCCTAAAATCATGAGCGTTTATTAACCCATTGTGTACACAGTAGCTCTTCTTTTGAATGTTTAGATCCCATTGGAGTTGATCTTCCTTGTTGTTGTTGTTGTGGCTGTCATTACAGGAAAACACCGCGATTCTCCAGCAGCTGCTCCCACTGCGGGCCAAAGTGGCCAAACTCCTTGGCTATAGCACACACGCTGACTTTGTCCTCGAAATGAACACAGCGAAGAGTACGAGCCATGTAACTGCCTTTCTAGGTGAGCTCCTCCGTGCTGAAACAGTTGTGTCCCCTTCCTCTTCCTTGATGACTGTCTTTGTGGCCTGGTACAGTGACAGGATCTTACAGGGTGTGCCCTCACAGCATCCTATTTCTCACTAACGAGAAATGTTGATCCCCTATTCTGCATTTGGTGCTGGCATTGACTCTAAAGCTGGTGTAGAGAATGGAGGACCATATGGGGATTTATAACATCATTCTCAGTCTATACAGTATACGCAGACAGACCCCGAGAAGTACACATGCCTGTCCTGTCTTGGCCCAGGACCAAGGCTAGAGCACGTGGTTTCATAGGCCTTATATAGCCTGTGGGCGGACGTTGCCCTCACCACGGGGGTCCCTGCATCATGTATGTTATTGTTAAGGTATTTTTTCCCACCCTATCTTGCACCTTGGCTGGGCTTTCTTTGGTTTTATTTTACTAGAGGCACCATGATTTACAGCAATACTGTCGTGACAGGGTTTCATACATACATTCTAACACCACACGCCCTTCCACCATTGTCTTCTCCACTTGCATTTCCCTGCCCAACTCCATTCTTTAGGCCAGTTCTCGGTTCTTGTATCTTTGGCCATTTGTTTTCCCTGTGCTTCTTGATTACACATATGGGAGCTGTCATTCTGTATCTGCCGCTCTCCTTCTGACTTGACTTCACTCAGTGCAATACTGATTAAGTTTTAATAGTATTTTTTCCTGACACTTGGGGTCCCAACAGAGCATGTTGCCCTTAGCTTTGTTCGCTGCCCCAAGTGTTTGATAGTCATAGCATGACTAGGTATGAGTGAGTGAGTGAGTGTGTGTGTGTGTGTGTGTGTGTGTGTGTGTGTGTGTGTGTGTGTGTGTGTGTGTGTAGAGAAAGCGTGAGAGAGAGACCATGGCTTTATATGAAGTAAACTGAGAAATATGACATCAATGAAAATAGAACATAAAAAAAATTCTAGAAGCTACTTGTTAATATATAAGACAATATGCACCAAAACTGTTCTCAAAAATCAGGTTCCAGGGGCCGGAGCGATAGCCCAGCGGGTAGGGTGTTTGCCTTGCACGCAGCTAGCCTGTGCCGGCCCAGGTTCGATCCCCGGCATCCCATATGGTCCCCGAGCACCGCCAGGAGTAATTCCTGAGTGCAGAGCCAGGAGTAACCCCTGAGCGCTGCCAGGTGTGACCCAAAACAAAAAAAAAAAAAAAAAAATCAGGTTCCAGAGCAATAGTAGAGCCGGTGGGAATTCATCTCGCACTACTGGCTGCACTGGAGTTTGATCCCGGCATCTCATATGGTTCCCCCAAGCACCGCCAGGAGTAATTCCTGAATGAAAAGCCATGAGTTACCCCTAAGCATTGCTGGGTATAGCCCAAGAACCAAATAAAAGTTTTAAAAAATTAAAAAGAACTTTATTTACATTTAAATAAATGTAACTAAGCAAATGTAAATAATGCAAATAAATAAAATGTAAATAAATAAAAAGAACTGTATTTACATTTAAAATCACTTTTCACTGGTCTCTTTCAAATCAGGTTCTTGTCGTGACACTGAGTTACTGATATTGTTCTCTTTCCACTCCCACCCACCTGGAGTGGCTGTTCTACTAAACACTTATTTCCTTTTACTGCAAATTTTTGAATAACATTTAAGGTATGATACTAATTCTTGTTTAAATATTCTCCATTCAATTGACCAAAGTACTATAAATATATAAAGTATAAAAACACACACACACACACACACACACACAAAGAGACTGTGATCTATAAAATTGTTCGTAATAGGATTGTTTAGGCATACAGTGTTGCAGCACCAGTCCCACCACCAGTGCTCCCAGGGTCTCTGCCATCCTCCGACCTGCCCCCTGGGTATGCATATGTCGGGAGCGCCACTGGGGGCCCCCAACAGTGCCGGGAAGCGAAGTTCCCTTCTACCTCCTAATGGATGAAGACTCAGGAATCCGATGCAGTTTTAAAAGGGCTTTACTATCACAGGTTCCAATATACAATCCAAGAGCAGGGAAAACCTCCGGACTCTGGGTTCCCAGCTAGGCCCCAGCCAGGTGTAGGCCAAGATGGCTGCCACCACGTGTTGAGGCCCAACAGAGAATGGAGAGGACGGAGAAGCAAAACACCAAGGGAAGCCGAAATGGCAAAAGGGGGAAAAAAAGAGAGAGATTCTTTTCTTCTTATAGCTTATTTTATAGCTAGAAATCCGCCCAAACTCCCCAGCCCAGCCCATCCTGGGCTGGGCTATCCAGAGATGAAAACAGGAAAATAGCTCTATAGAATGTAGCAACTTCAGGAGACCATCTGGTTGTTTACAAGGACCCAGAGCTAATTAAAAGCCTCCTAGCAGAGCTGGGAGGAGCTATAAGCTAAATGTAACTTCCCCTGGCAGGAAGAATCAAATCCCCTCAGTTAATTTCTCCCAGCACCTCACCTAATGTCTTGAGCCAAGATCTGCCTGGAATTGCCTTTATAGGGTAGAGAAGGGGTTTCTGAGATGGCATGTCTCTGTACCAAAGACTAATACTAATGCTAGTTAAATATTTCTCCAAGCCTTCACAAGTGTCTCATCTACTTCACGGTAGTTTTGTATTTTAGTTGCCTTTGAGTTATCAGGGAGCCATGCTTGCTTGCTTGGAGGCAAATAGCATTTCTCTCTGTCTAATTACTTAGAGATCCAGCGTGGCCAGGCAAATATGCTGGTAAGATCTAGCTAGTCCCACGATGATTGTGGTAGCATGAGAGAATATTTATACCAGCCAGTACAGAATACATGGTCAGATAAGACTGCCACATTCAGACTACCTCCCTGTCTATGAAGTGACCTGCAGGAGGCAATCCAGGGCAGATGCAGAGGCCTAGACTTTTAGGTGTCCTGCAACAGGCATGCAACAAATTTATTTTATATTACTTGATCCAAACACACTGAAAAAAATGGCACATAGAATTATTAGAAAATCAATAACAGTAGATGTATGATGATTAATTTTATATATGTTTTGACCTTTTTAATCTAGTAGAGGACAACCATATGCACCATTAGTGAGTGCCATACTCAGTACCACATAATGAGAAGTTTCTCCTCTCCTTTAAAGGAGCTCTTTAATGCCTCACAAAACTGGCCTCAAGGCTATGAATTCCCTGAGCTGTTGCCTATCATGAAACTCTGTATAGTTATTTCAAGTCTAATGATGACATAACTGAATATTCTTGGTGAGGCGTTCAGTTGGTTGAGTTTCTGTACTATCTTATCCCATGGTTTCCTGGCTTGTAGAGTCTCATTTGATAGATCTGCTGTACATCTTATGGGCTTTTCTTTATATGTAAGTTCCTTTTTCAATCTTGCTGATTTCAGTATTCTACCTTTAGATTTTTTTTCATTTTTGAGAAATGTGTCTTGGAATTTTCCTAATTGAGTCTATTTTCACTGGGACCCTTTGGGGCTCTTGGATCTTGGTACCTGTAATCCTTAAATCTGGGAAGTTCTTTTTTTTTTAATTTTATTATACCACCATGAGATACACAGTTACAAAGCTGTTCAGGATTGAGTTTCAGTCATACAGTGTTCTGACACCCCCCCCCCTCCACCAGTGCATGTTTCTCACCACCAACGTCCCCAGATCCCTCCGACCACCCCAGCCTGCATCTATGGCAGACACTTTTCTTCTTTTCTCTCTCTCCCCCTCCCTTACATATTGTGGCTTGTAATACATAATTTAGGAGTTATCATGTATATCCCTTTGCCTGTGTTCAATGCTCAGTTCTAGTCTGGCGTTACCTTTTCCAGCAATTATTAGCACACTGGTTTCTTCTCTATCTTACCTAACCTCTGACTCCCACACACCTGTGGTAGATTCCAACCACTGGCAAGACCTTCTTCTCCATAACTCTGGGAAGTTCTTATCTATGATTTCTTTAGTTCTTCTTCACATTTGCCTTAGTGTTCTTCAGGGACTCCAGTGATTCTTATATTGTTGCTCTTGAGTGCTCCCATAGTTCTCTAGTACTCTGTCCATTCACAAACTTTTTCCGCTTTCTGTGTTTCCTAGTGGTTTTCTCCTCCTTGTCTTGGAGCTCCTCAATCATTTGCTCATCTTCTGTTATTCTACAGTTTCTTTTGACCTTTTTATGTCACCTGCCATATTCTTCACTTCCATCATTTTTTACTGTAGTAGCCTTTTCATTTTGACTCTCATACTTTCTTGTGCTTTGCTGACTACCTGTGCTATTGTTTCTTTGAACTCCGAGCATCCACATCATAGTGTCACTAAAAACAATGAGGATTTACTGGTGTTATTTGTGCCTTTGGTGATATTGCTTTTGCTCAATGAGCTTGGTGGGTTTCTAGCCCCCCCCCCACCCCCGCACCCTCCCTGTTGGTTTTCTAAATATTCTTCTTGTGGTGGAGTTGAGGTTTTGTAGTTAATAGCCCCTCCCTCACCTAGGAACATAGTGAAGGATTATCTAGAGGTTGTTCTTTGTCTTCTCTGCTTGTCCTCACAGACCGATAGGAAGAATAAGTGAGCAGCATGTAATTTGTTAATTAGATCTATTGTGCAGCCACACAAAGTGTGACTTTTAAAACACTTTCCTCGTTGACCCCTGTCAGACTTACTTCACCTTTAACTGCTAATCAAATTATTCAGTCTCTTATTTTGATACTCTTTCAAATCTATTTACATTGCAAGCTGATTAATAATGTGTGAAAATCAGCTTTTAACCAAGAATTTATCACACTATGTCCTCAACATTTGTGCCTTGTATTACCAATACCTTGTATCAGATATAGCATGTTATTACTGTTAATAATAGTTACTTATTATCATGTAATGCATTCATCATGGAACGTTTGTGAAATAACTACCTTGTATTAGGCAGTATGTTAAATAGAAAAGTATTAGACAGGTCCTTTCCTCAATGAATCTTCCACTGAGTGGAAACAACAAAAGATGTGAACAAGTAATTGCCCTGTATTCAGTGGCATGTTTTACAAGATAATGGCTCGGGAATTAACTGGTTTGGTGAGACTGTTTCTTTTAGTGGTGACTGCATGTACCAAAACGTTTCCATAATAACTACCTGATCAACTTAATTCCTTTAAAGTAGGTCTCCCTCTAATTTAAAATAACTTGTTCTCATCTGAGTTGTCTTCTTGATACCTTTATTCCCAGATTCTCTTACCCGAGTTTTCAGGAAGAAAAGGAAGGAGAGAGGGAGGAAGGGAGGAAGGAAGGAAGAAAACCCATTTAGCAGAGTACAGTGAAAATCCATTCAAATGAAATGAATTCATTCAAATGAAAATTCAGGGGCGGAGTGATAGTCCAGCGGGTAGGGCGTTTGCCGCCGTGGCCGTGGCGCCATGCCGGCCCGGGTTCAATCCCCGGCATCCCATATGGTCCCCTGAGCACCGCCAGGGAGTAATTCCTGAGTGCAGAGCCAGGAGTAACCCCTGAGCATCGCGGGTGTGACCCAAAAAGAAAAAAAAAAAAAAAAAAAAAGAAAATTCATCAACTGAGAATAGTAGAAATCGTGGTCTCCCTCTAAAAAAATGAGGCTGCTTGTGTCCCAATAAACTTATCAATGAAAAATTGGAGCATTTACAAGCTAGGACCCAGTATCACCACACCACTGAGCAGATTTTTAGTAGTACTGACCATAGGTCGTCTCTGATTTATTCTCCCTGTCTTTCTGAACAAAGCTGAATTTCACAGAAGAATAATTTTTTTTTGTCTTAGTGTTGTTTATTTCTCCCAGAATTATAATATCCTTGAGCCAGAATTCTGTGAGACACCACAGCTCCATCCAAAACAGAGAACCAGGTGGCGTGATGTGAAAAGGGACTTGTCGTTGGTGGGGTGCGTGGTCGCCCTTGGAAATTGGGCATTCCTCCGAACTAGATTTGAGCTCCCATGATCCAGCTAGCCCGGGAATTCCTGAGAGCGAAAAAATAGCAGAAACATATCTGTTTTTTCATCTCGGTTTCATTGCTGAATCTGGAAACAATATCCCGGAACAGAGGTTAAGAAATGGGTTCTTCCTATGGATTGCGGTGTAAAAGATGACATATGAAATTTCCTGCAAAGGAGGGACATGGAGATCTGCTGAGTGATTAGTCAGAAGGAAAAGGACAGATATGAATGGCTTCATTAATACATAATAGTCCAGTGTTTACTAAATGGGGAAGGTGGCGATTGATCTCTTGAATAGAGCTTAATGATAATAAATATCCAGGGCTGCACAATGTAAAAGAAGAGGGAGGCGAGAAGAGAGAGGAGAGAGAAGAGAGGAAACTGGGTTGCTCAGTGGGGGTGGGCGGGGGTGGGGTTTGGTGGTGGAATGGGGCCTGGTGGGGGTGGGTGCTGGTTCTTTTCCAGAACCAATTATGTCCTTGTTGTTGTTTCCTGGTTAATAAAATTAAAAAAAAAGAATTGGAGATAAACTAAGTTTTATCAACGCTGTCATAAAATTGTGACCTGATTTTGGATGATGCCCCCAAAAACGTGTGAGTGCGGCGTGCATGCCTGGTGTGTGTGTGTGTGTGTGCCTGTGTTTGTGTCTGTGTGTGTGTCTCTGTGTGTGTGTGTGTGTTGAATCATTCATTATGGTTTATTCTCTCCAGAAAGGAGTTACCTGCAAGCACAGCAGCCCTATCTAAGCAGCCTGCTCCCCTCCCTCCTTTGTTTTCTCTCTCTTTCTTTCCTATTTCCTTCCTACTCTTCCTCTCTCCTTTTCGCCTTCCTTCTTCCCTCCTGATTTATCTGTATCAGATGCAACAAAGGAGAAAGCCCTTTACCCAAGAACTGCTGGTATAGAAGAATGTGATTTGTGACCGAGAACAATCAATCACTGACTTTCCCTGCTTCCCTCGCAGATGATTTAAGTCAGAAATTAAAGCCCTTGGGTGAGGCAGAACGTGAGTTTATTTTGAATTTGAAGAAAAAAGAATGCAAAGAGAGAGGTTTCGAATATGATGGGAACATCAATGCCTGGGATCTCCATTATTACATGACTCTGACAGAAGAACTCAAGTACTCTGTAGACCAGGAGGTCCTCAAGGAGTACTTCCCCATAGAGGTGGTCACTGAAGGCTTGCTGGACATCTACCAAGAGCTGTTGGGACTTTCATTCGAGCAAGTGGCCGATGCACATGTGTGGAATAAAAAGTGTGACACTTTACACTGTGAAGGATAAAGCTACGGGAGAAGTATTGGGGCAGTTCTACTTGGACCTTTATCCAAGGTAATAAGGGTCACACTGTTGAGCAGCCTTAGGGATTCAGCGTCTTCCCAAATTAAGACTCCAGTCATCCCTGTTCTCCTGTGCAGCTATTAGTAAAGGATTAAAGCAGGCGCTGAAGCCAGAATGTCTGGCTCCACTTACTGGGCAACTATTTTTCTGTGCTTCTGTTTCCTTACCTATATGACAGGGCCTATAAAATGAAAATACTAATCAGACCTGCTTTGTAGGGTTGTTTTGGGATTAAAATGCTTAATTATATGTGAAGCATTAATTAGAAGACTACACAGCATAGACCAAGTGTTGAATGAATGTTTCTTCTGTGATCATCGTCTAATTTGTGTGCTGACTTGATTTGTGTTGACCCCCAATAACTGCAGCTGGAAAGATAGGATGGAGTAGGGCACTTTCAATCCCCAGCATCCCCTATGGCCTCGAAACCTATCGGGAGCAATCCCTGAGTGCAGAGCTGGTAGAAAACCCTGAGTACCACCAGGTGTGGCCCCAAAACAAAACCAAAAATGTTTATAATTTTGAACTTTACATTTAGGTCTGCAACCTTAATTTTGTTTAAAATTTAGTTAAATCTGGCTAAATTAAAGCTAGCTAAAAATTAATTAAACTCCAGTTAAATTTTATGAAGGGCAAAATGTCTGTCTACCATTTATTTTTGACATGAAACTGTCCAGTTGTCATTTGTAATGTCATTTATTGAAAAACATTTGTCCCACTCTATTGCCTATACTCTGTCAAAAAAGAGCAGTTGCCTAATGTGGGTGCATTAATAGAATCTCTATGTTTCCCAGAATCTGTTGTCTTTTGCTAATACCACACTGTCTTAATTACTGGAGCTTTATATTAAGTCTTCATTCTGGGTAGTATCTCTCCTCTGTATTTGCTGTATTTAGCTATTCTGTATCTTTTGCTTCTTCATATAAACTTTAGAATCAGCTTGCCAATATTTACAAAATAATTTGCTGGAATATTAATTAGAATTGCACTAAACTTGTAGGTGAAGTTGAGAATAATGTTGGAGTTTCCCGAATGGAAATTTATTTCTACTTATTGAATTTCATCTCCATTTATTTAGCTCTTTGATTTTTTTCATTCATTTTGTTTTGTTTGGGGGCCTCACCCCGGGTGCTCAGGGCCTACTCCTGACTCTAAGGGCAGTGCTCAGGGGACCATATGCAGTATACTTGGGACAGAACCCAAGTAGACCACATGCAAGGCAAGTACCTTACCTGCTATACTTTCATTTGTCATTTAGTTCTTTGATTTTATTGCTTGATTTTACTCTTTTTTTTGTCACATAAATCTTGTACATATTTTGTTAATTTATGCCCAAGTATTTCATTTTAAAATTAAAAAGGGAGGTTTTAGTAATTTAAAATTATGTTTGTTCATGGCTTGCTATAGGGAAGTGATTGAGTTCTGTAAGTAAACTTTATATTCTGCAATCTTACTGTAACCGTGTATTAGTTGCAGGAGGACTTTATGTTGATTCTTTTAGATTTTCTACATAGACAGTCATGTCACCTGCAAACAAAACAGTTTTATTGAATCCTTTTCAGTGTGTGTACCTTTTATGTGTTCTTATTTGTATTACTGAGTTAACTATGACTCCCAAAGTGCTCTGGAAAGCGAATGCTGAGAGAACCCACCCTTGCTTTGTCCCTGCACTCCCACTTTCATTCACTCTAAGGGAATCTATTTCTCCTCCCAACAATGGGCCATTGTTCGTGAGGGATGCCCATTAGCCCGGTGAGGACAGCAAATTCACTATTGTTCTGATCAAGCATTGGCCTTGGACTTCTTGTCCCTGGGTCTTAGCAAATAGGCTCTGGCGTGACCCTCCCCTCCCTTCAGCTGCCAGTCTGGCCCCTAGGGCTTTCTTTGCCCTTCCATCAGAGAGTTTTCCCCTGTGCCCAGCCCTCTGCAGCATTAGAGTTCGTTGTCTTTTCCCCAGTAGTGTAAGACTTTTGTGTAGGAGACAGCGCAGATGGATATAGGCCATGATCTGGGCATGGACCAAGCCTTGGGGGGGAGTGTGTGTGACCACTACTGCCATGTTGTACACCATTGTGTGTGTGTGTGTGTGTGTGTGTGTGTGCCGTCTACCACGGCACACACCCAGCAAGGGCCATGGAGAAGAGCCCACAAGTGGACATAAATTCCCCTTATCTCCAGTTGCCAGCAGTTCCCTATTCTAGCTGCCCAACCATCAGCCTTTAGCACTTCATTCAGAAATTTTCTCTTCTGTAATAACAAAAAAATGCTTGTTCTGGCTCATTGGAAACACCCATCTCAGGTCACAGGTCAGTCTGTTGCCTCTCCACCTCCCCGTTCAGATGCAGTCAGGAGAAGTGGTGACTTGCAGATTTTTCTGGTATGTTCTTATAGTAAGGACTAAAGCAATGCCTGTATACATCTTTACTCGGAAGTTAGAAAAAGAGTTTAGTTTTATGGAAGTTTTGGTTTAGTGTTTTAAATTAATAGTATCAGTATGAGGGATTGCCTCGGAGGAGCACAAACAGAACAGTGCTGGCCAGAGAGATGCTCATAGCTCAAGAGGTGGGGCATGCAAGAGGCTGGCCGAGTTTGACCCATGGCACCACTGAAAAAGAAAAAGAAAGCAATGATAAAGTCACTAAGAAAAGGTCACACACACAATTTAAATCTATCTCAAACCTTAGGGTACTTTCAGCATGTAGTGTTGTAGTGTTCTGAACAAAAATATAATACAAATAAGAAGGAAATTTATTTTGGGGTCACAGCTGGCAGTGCTCAGGGACTGGCCCTCTTTCAGTATTGGGGGCGTAGGGATGACTCCCAGCTGTGCTCAGGGGACCACCTGTGTCAGAGTCAGACCTGGGCCTCCTGCATGCAAAGCTCAAACCCATGAATTCTCTCTTGGCCAGAAGGAAATTGATTTGAGAATAAAGTCTAATGACCTGTAGCTTTGGGAGAAGCCATCACTGATGCTACATTGATCTAAGTATCGACAACTTCTTAGTATAATTGATGCCTTTCCCCAGACTATCTAAAAGTGGTCTGGTTCCTGATTTATGCTAGGAGCTCATTTAACTGTGCAGACCATAAAACTTCTTAACTCCTTTAGTTACATTAGCTAAAACAGGAAAGAAAAGCCTTGTTTGGTACTCAGTGTTTATCAAATCTGATTTTAAGGATAACCTTCCCCAGCTAGAGTGATAGTAAAAGAGTAGGGCATTTGCCTTGCATATAGCCAACTTGGGTTTGATCCCCAATACCCTGAGGCACCACCAGGAGTAATTCATAAGGGCAGAGGCAAGAGAAACCCTGAGCATCTCCAGGTGTGACCCAAAAAGCTTATAAAAGGATAACTTACCTATCTAATCAAGTTGTGTGTCTTCTACCTCAAATTTGTTTCCACACCTATCAGTATTTGTAATCATTTGAACATTTAGCAGCATTCTAAGTGGGACGAACATTTTCAGTCCTTAAATTAAAATGATGAAAGCATTTATTTTTCCTTTCCCCCCCCTCCTGATTGTTTGGTCATACCTAGCAGTGCTCAAGCCTTATTCCTGATTCTGTGCTCAGGGATCACTCCTGTCAGGATTTGGGGATCATATGGGGTGCTGGGGTTTGAACCTGGGTTGGCTTCATGCAATACATTAACTCCTGCACTGTCTCTCTCTGACCCAAAGGAAGTTGAATATAAAGAACCTTGGAGCCAGAGCTAGTGAGTGCAGAGCTAGAGAGTGAAAGTTTGGTTCAGCTTTAGTTTCTCTACCAAAGGGTCAACCCACTTTCTAAAAGATGAAATACACACCTCAGAGTGTCTTCTACAGTTGTCCAGTATGGCTTGGGGTCTGAGAAACATCACACCCCTACCCTCAAGAGTCATGAGAGGGGCCAGAGCGATAGCACAGCAGGTAGGGCATTTGCCTTGAATGTGGCCCACTGAGGTTTGATCCCCGGCATCCCGTATTGTCCCCTGAGCACTGCCACGAGTAATTCCTGAGTGCAGAGCCAGAAGTAACCCCTGAGCAACACTGGTGTGCCCCAAAAAAGCAAAGAAAAAATCCCAAGAGCAGCCATTGGGTCTCACCAACCCTGTGCTTGCTTCCCAGGGAAGGAAAAATACAACCATGCCGCCTGTTTCGGCCTCCAGCCTGGCTGCCTGCTCCCGACGGGAGCCGGATGATGTCTGTGGCTGCCCTGGTGGTCAACTTCTCCCAGCCTCTTGCACACCGCCCTCCGCTGCTGCGGCATGATGAGGTGAGGACGTACTTCCACGAATTTGGCCATGTCATGCATCAGATCTGTGCACAGGTGAGTGGCTTCTGCTGGAAGCCTGCCATTTCTTATCTAGACTGTCATGTTTCTGCCCATAGCATATCTGGGGAGCTGGAGGGAGGGCGGGGCTTTGAGCCACAGCAGGAGGTACTCAGGGCTTGCTCCTAACTCTGTGCTCAGGGATCAGTCCTGTGCTTGCGCCATGTATTTAGTGCTCGGTCAGCCAGCGGTGGCCACATGCGAGGCAGGCACCAGAACCCCTGACTGTCTCCCCGCCCACGTGCAAGGCGGGCACCTGGACCCATGTCTCCCGCCCACATGTAAGGTGGGCACCTAACCCCTGTCTCCTACCTACATGCAAGGTGGGCATCTGAACTCCTATCTCCCACCCACATGCAAGGTGGGTACTTGAACCCCTGACTGTCTCCCGGCCATGTGCAAGGCAGGCACCTGAACCCCTGGACTGTCTCCTGGCCACATGCAAGGCAGGCACCTGAACCCCTGGACTGTCTCCCGGCCACGTGCAAGGCAGGCACCTGAACCCCTGGACTGTCTCCCCGCCACGCAAGGCAGGCACCTGAACCGCTGACTGTCTCCCGTCCATGTGCAAGGCAGGCACCTGAACCCCTGGACTGTTTCCCGCCATGTGCAAACAGGCACCTGAACCCTGGACTGTCTCCCCAGGCTGTGCAACGCGGCACCTGAACCCCTGGACTGTCTCCCAGGCACGTGCAAAGGCAGGCACCTGAACCGCTGACTGTCTCCCCGTCCATGTGCAAGGCAGGCACCTGAACCCCTGGACAGTTTCCCCCCATGTGCAAACAGGCACCTGAACCCCTGGACTGTCTCCCCAGGCATGTGCAACGCGGGCACCTGAACCCCTTGGACTGTCTCCCCGGCCACGTGCAAGGCAGGCACCTGAACCCCTGGACTATCTCCCTCATTTTTTTTTCTTTTTTGGGTCACACCCGGCGATGCTCAGGGGTTACTCCTGGCTCTGCACTCAGGAATTACTCCTGGCAGTGCTCAGGGGACCATATGGGATGCCAGGGATCGAACCCGGTGGGCTGCATGCAAAGCAAACGCCCTCCCCGCTGTGCTATCGCTCTGGCCTCTCTTTTTATTTTTTTTTCAGTCATTTTATTTACTTTTTATTTGTTTTTACAGAGTTGATCATGATGATTTGTTACAGACATTAAGTTTACCTAACACTAATCTGAACCATTATTGCTCCTTCCCACCACCATTCTTGCCAATTTTCCCAACTACCCATTAAGCCTGCCCCCATAGCAGACCTTCAATATTTTATGTTATATTGTTTGCTTTACATAATTTGGTAAAAGAATGATCAAAAATGTTTCCTCAGAATAAAGTAAGTGAAGGGCCAGAGAGATAGTCCAGTGGGTAGGGCATTTGTCTTGCACGTGGCTGACCCAGGTTTGATCCCCAGCATCCCATATGGTCCCCTGAGCACTGCCAGGAGTAATTCCTGAGTTCAGAGCCAGGAATAACCTCTGAGCATTGTTGGATGTGACCCAAAAAGCCAAAAAAAAAAAAAAAGAAAGAAAGAAAGTGAAGATTGTTGTATCTCACCATGGAGCCATTACGGCTCTTGTATAAGAGCTTACTAAGATGTTGTCACAGGTTAAGCCTTCTGTTTGATATTTTGTTAATCAAGATTGGAAGACTTCTACATGAAATCCCATCCAATCTGGTGTGCTACTCCTGGTTTGTCAGTGTTGTAGAGCTTTAAATGTCACTCTAGGAAATCTAAAATTTTTAATGGGGTTTTACAGCTGAAGTTAAATTTTTAACTGGGTCGCAGCTTTGGGCCAAGTGTGCGACTGCTGGGACTTCCAGAAGTACAGGGAGATGAGGGGAGGTAGCCTATTCCCAACTCCATGAAAGACTGGAGATTTCACCTGGACTATCTCTTGGGCCTCCTTTTATATATATATATATATATATATATATATATATATATATATGTGTATATATATATATATATATTTTTTTTTAAAGGAAGCTGAACATATTCAAGAATGTCATAGGTGTTTCTTCCAAAACATTGTGATTGCCTTGTCCTCTTTCACTGTATGATTTTGCTTAGAGGACAGACTAGGGACGAAAGAACTTTACTGAGTATTGCCGTATGACCAGAGAAAGCAAGCTGTCATTGACCATTGGCGAACAGTTATCAATTCTCTTTTGTCTTGGGAATAATTTTCTTCTCCATAGGAATTTTGTGTAAGCACCATAGATTATATGTCAAAATCTGCCCTTTCTGTTCATTAATACTTTGTTTAGTTCAGTGGTCTTCAAGCATCTCTTCACTGTTCCTTTTTTTTTTTTTTTTTGTCTTATTTTGTTTAGTTTTGTTGGGCCATGCCTGGCAATGCTCAGAGGTTACTCCTGCCTCTGCGCTCAGGAATTACACCCCATGGTGCTCAGGGAGGGATCGAGCCCCAGCTGGCGAGTCCAGAGCAAGCACCCTACCCACTGCACTAGCTCTCTGGCTTTTTTTTTTTACTCCTTTTAAACAAAACTACTTTTTTTTTTTGCTTTTGGGTCACACCGGCGGTGCTCAGGGTTATTCCTGGCTCTTTGCTCAGGAATTACTCCTGGCGGTGCTCAGGGACCATATGGGTTGCTGGGGGATCGAACCCAGGCCGGCACAGGCCGGCCGCGCAAGGCAAACGCCCTACCCGCGGGCTATCGCCGCCCCCAAAACTACTTTATAATGCCTTTACTATCTTCCAAGTTAAGATCATAGCTAATATGGTTGTGGATCTGAAGTTCTCTATATGGAGAGCTTGACAGTAGATTTTCTTAATGGTTTGCAGCTGACAGACACTTCTCCATAATTCTGAAAAAGCATATTATTTTTTTCACAGCTTTTTCTTTTAAATCAAAGTTCTTCCTCCTTTAGCTGTGGTGCTTGCACATGAGCCTGACAGTGTTGGCTCTTAACTGAGGCATGTAAAATGGTCACAGGGCTCCCCACATGTTCACACACAGTGTCACCATGAGTCATGCGATCTCGTGCGAGACCACGGCACTCACAAATGACTTATTTGTCATACACAAATGACTTATTTGTCATTGCTTTTCTTCCTGGGAGATGTGCTTGCACATACCTGGCTGTCAAACTGCCCAAATCCCTGGCAGAAACAAGAGTTGCACAGAGCAGAGCTGCAGGATTGTGCTCGCGCTCAGGGATCCCGGGATGGGGCTCCTGACTGGGTGCTGGCAGAGCAGGAGTCCTAAGCCTCTGAGCTGCTATTCTCCTGGGCCTGCTTCTGGAGACATAAAACACACTTCAGTAAACTAGGTCCAAACAATTTACATCATTCATCCCAAGATATTAGAGTCTGGGAAATTAAAATTATATGCAAAAGACTTAGCAATGGTGTTAGTTTTTAGATTTAAATAGAGTCAGTTTTCCAAATTTGAGCTTTTTTATGCATCTCTAAAGGTAACCTCTAAGAAAAGACTTATAATAGTTTCACATTTAGAGAAAAGTTTCCATGATAAAACTGTTTATGTGATTTCCCACATTAACTTCCTGTTAAATTTTGGGGAGGTTGTTGTTATATTTTGGGGAAGGACCCACACTCGGAGGTGCTTGAAGGATACTCCCAACTTGTACTCAGGGGTTTGCTCCCTGCAGTGCTCAGGGACCATGTGGGGCCAGGGTTGAAACCTGGGCCTCTGCACACATAGCACGCACTCAGCCCACTGAGTTCTTTCTCGGTCCAATTTCTAACTATGTAATAGTACATTTATCATAGTTAAGCAGCCAGTTGCTTGTATAATATTCCTAAGTAGACTCTGTATTTTATTTAAATTTCATTATTTTTCCCCAAAGTATCCTTTCTTTTTTATTTTTTTGTTTTGTTTTTTGTTTGTTTTTTATTTATTTATTTATTTATTTATTTTTTTTTTTTGACACACGGCAATGCTCAGGGGTTACTCCTGGCTCTGCTCATCGGAATTACTCCTGGCGGTGCTCGGGGGACCATATGGGATGCCGGGGATCGAACCCGGGCGGCATGGGCCGGCTGCGTGCAAGGCAAACGCCCTACCCACTGGGCTATCGCTCTGGCCCTCCTTTCTTTTTTAAAGAAAAAAATTGGGGCGGAGTGATAGCGGTAGGGCGCTTGCCTTGCATGCGGCTCGACCCATGCCAGTCCGGGGTTCAATCCCCGGCATCCCATATGGTCCCTGAGCACTGCCAGGAGTAATTGCGGAGTGCAGAGCCAGGAGAAACCCCTGAGCATTGCCGGGTGACCCAAAAAAGCAAAAAAAAAAAAAAAAAAATTTTTCATCAGGGCCAAAGACGTAGTAGGAGATTAAGGTGCTAGCCGAGCACACCACCGGCCCCAGTTCAATCCCTGGTATCACATACGGTCTCTTAAGCATCAGGAATGTAAGCCCTGAGCCCTGCAAAGTGTGGCCCCAAAACCACACACACACACACACACACACACACACACACACACACACACACACACACACAATTTTTTCTGTTTTTTCTTATTAAAACTCTGACTTACAAAGTTATTCATAATTGAGTTTTAGACATACAGTGTTTCCGCAAAAATGTTTTTAAAGCAGTGTAACGGCCTCGCTGAATGTAAAAGAAAGAAATATTTTGTTTTTCAAATAACGATGCTTACATATGGCCATGTAACATGACATAATGGTGTCAGCGTCCAGGGATCTGCGTCATATATGAACCTGCCAAATCCCTCAGCGTGCAGGCTGCTGTGTGGAATCTGCTGCCAGCCCAACGCTTGTCAGTTGTCGATCAGATGCCACGGGCAGGGTGGCCTCTAACCAGCAGAAATATATTCCTTCTACTTATGGAGCCTCCAGGTCCAGCATCCAGATGCCCCAAGTTTGTCTGGGGAAGCCTTGCTGTCCACTCCACCTTCTCGGCATCGTGTTTTGAACAGGCCAGAAAACATGAATCCCATTCAGGAGGGCTCCACCCTCATGGCTCCGTGAGCTCCATCTCATTCCATCACATTAGGGTCAGTCTCAGCATACGAATTCAGGTAGTGGCAGAGGCGCAATGCCTGAGCAATGCCAGAACAACCCCAAAGAGCCAGCTCTGACCCAAGAACCTAAAACGTAAAATTCAAAGCAAATTTGTAATGTATGCAGTGTCCAACAGGAGATTGGAAATAAGCTGCAGAAGGTGGCACAAATATTTCTTGTCCTGACACACATGGGTTAGTCTCCGCCTCCCCAGCCCCAGAGAAGTCCTGACTTGTAATAATCAAAATGTACATATTTATTTCCAAAACACTATCTTCTTTGTTGAAAACTGTTTACTTCTTTTTATTTATTTATTTTTTTTGGGTCACACCCGGCGATGCTCAGGGGTTACTCCTGGCTCTGCGCTCAGGAATCACTCCTGGCAGTGCTCAGGGGACCATATGGGATGCCAGGGATCAAACCCGGTTCGGCCGCTTGCAAGGCAAATGCCCTACCTGCCGTGCTATCGCTACGGCCCCTGTTTAGTTCTTTTTAATTTTTACATCTTGGTGCTTCCATGATTTATTCACAAAGAGGGAGAAGATAGCCCAGAGGGCCTAGAGAGGGTATTGATCTGTTCTGATAGATAGCACTGTTTTATATATATATATATACATATATATATATATATATTGGCTTTTTTTTGTCACACCCAGCAATACTCTGGGGTTGTTCCTTGCTCTGCACTCAGGAATTACTTCTAGCGGTCTTTGGGGACTGTATGACACGCCAGGGATAGAATCTGGGCCAGCAGCATGCAAGGCAAATGCCCTACCAGCTGTGCTATCGCACCAGCTCCTAGCCTGATCTTCTCTGATATGAATCTGTCCTGATAGATAGCCCTGTTATTCTGATATGAATCTGTCCTGATAGATAGCCCTGATATTCTGATACAATCTGCCCTGATAGATAGCCCTGTTATTCTGATATGAATCTGTCCTGATAGATAGCCCTGATATTCTGATACAATCTGCCCTGATAGATAGCCCTGTTATTCTGATATGAATCTGTCCTGATAGATAGTCCTGATACTCTTTTTTTTCTACCCTCTCTTTACTCCAAGGGAAAAATTCTTTCAGAATAGCCTGGAATTTTTTTTTTTCCAGATAAGTTTACAGTCTGTTTTCAGAGTCCTGGAACTCCTAAAGTATTTTTTCCATCAGTATTTGTTCTGTGGCTAATATTTCCTTAATTTGGAAGAGGAAAGTTTAGGAAAACTCTATTTTTCTAAAATATTTCAAAACTGATTCTTTGAAGTCCAATCGGGGCTGGGGAGGCTCAAGGGCCAGAGCTCACTTTGCATCAGGGCCTGGGCTTGACCCCTCAGCCCGCACGGCCCCCAGCACCACTCAGCGTGCCTGAAAACGAAAAGGCAAAAACAGTTAAATGCTTTTTAAACTTTAGGTATTAGTTAGAGCCAAGATTTGGTTATGTGTTTCATTCACAGTGGTCTGCTTTTAGAAGAGTAGGACTTAACTTATGTCTCTGAGGATCTTATGAAAATCTGATGTAAGCTATAAATACTTCTTCCAGAAAATATAGATATATTCAAACAGTCAAATATTTATCTGGAGTTTCAAAGTGCTCACAGACCTCTTAAAGCCCAGATTGTAATGACTTCGCAGTAAGAACCTGATTTGGGGCCAGTGAGATGATTCAAGTGGTAGAGCATTTATACCTAGTATGTATGCGAGCCTGAGTTTGATCCCCGGCACCCACCAAAGAAATCTCTAAATAAAACTATGTAAATATGTTTATATAACTTGATCACTTGGACATCCCGTTATTCATTGATTTGCTTGAGCGGGCACCAGTAACATTTCCATTAGACTCTATCACGTGCCAGTGTAGCCCTGTTGGAGGACAGATTTAGCTAATCTGGGAGCTTTGTTGTTTTGCCCACACCCAGTTTAATCTTATTTAAGTCAAGGTTCATTCTAATGAGATCTCTTCTATGTAAACACTGCTAGAGGGTGTGGCAGTTACAGAAGTCACCTTGATTGAATAACTTCTGACTTATACATCTACTAAGACTTCTATGTTTTCTAGATTGGGCACAGCTCCTCTTTATACCCACTGCACCCAACGTGGGACAGTTAAAATTTACCAGGAGACTACCACCCTGGCTACGCTGAGACTAAAGGAATACTATAGGAAGGATCATACTAGTTTGCTCTAAGCAGGCGAGTGTGACCCTTTTCAGTACACGAGAACAAGATACTCAGAATCACCCTGGTGCAGATAATAAGAAGGACCTTGTGGGTACCATCTAGATTACATGAAGCTCATGAAGTTAAGATGTATTACTTTATATCAGCCCCCTCTCTCTCAGTGTTTTACATAAGAGATAATCTCCTTAGTCCTTGGCATAACCTTTGTTTATACCTGCAATAAGGTGTGGCACTACACTCTGTTTAGAGTTCTTTGTTGACATGCCCCTCCCGGTTGGATTACTTTGGTGTATATAAGGGACTGACTTGAGACCCCTTCACCTTTTGCCTTTTGGTTCCTCAGCCTTCAGCTTTTGGCTCCTGCGGCTTTTGGCTTTTGGCTTTTGGCCTTTTGCTCTTTGGCCTTTTGCTCCTTCTTCTGGGTAGGACTCAGCTTGGGTGAGATCCTCTCTCTCTTTGGTGGGAGACTTAGGCTCTTTTGTATGGTCTAAGTTCGGACCAGAGCTAGAGTTTGTTCATTATATTGGAGTGCTGTGGAAGTTGGAGTATATTGGAGTGCTTTTGTACTATTAAAAGCCATTTTTGGAACTGCACCGGACTCGTGAGTTTTCATCTGTTCTCCCGGCGTTCTCGGAGGTAGAAGACAACCTCTGTCCTGACACTGTTGGGGACCCCGCGGCGTTCCCGACATAGCCCAATGGCATCTGCTTGCTTCAGGAATACAAAGAGCCTCAAACCGCTCGTTCAGTGTCTTGACTAAGAAGTCTGACCATCTTGTAGGTGGGCGGCCATGTGATCTTTTGACATCCCATGGGGTCCAGTCGGTAATGACTCTAGTCCAGTGGTCGCCTCCAAATCGCATTACCTGTCCAGCCCATCTGATTTTCGATGCCTTGGCAAACGAGACAACATCCCTAACTCTCAATCATCGATGGAAGTCGGAACTCCAGATTCCTTCTCTCACTTGAGTGAGGCATGATATCCCAAGCATAGCTCTTTCGATTCCTCTTTGGGAGACCCAAATAGCATTCTCATCCTGCTTTCATAGTGCCCAGGTCTCTGAGGCGTATGTTAATGCAGGGAGAACGGTGGAGTTGAAGAGATGTGCCCGAGCCAGAGGTTCTTTGTCCTTATTCAACATATATTTATAACATTTGAATATAAATATAATTTTACGTATTTTGCCCGTTTTTTTTCCTGTGGTTATCAACTGATGATTTCACAAGGTCATTTGGTGTCTCCACTACAGTGACTAAAATCATCGAGACCTTTAAAGTTTTAGTACTCTTAATGCATGTTCCTGTTTTCAGACAGTCTTGAGAGCAGGCATGTTACATGCTATTTCCCACAACTCAGGTATTTTTTTTTTTTACTATTTTATTTTTTGTCCTTTGATGTAACCTTTGTTTTTTTTTGTTTTGTTTGTTTGTTTGTTTGCTTTTTGGGTTACACCCAGCTTTGCTCAGGGGTTACCCTGGTGGTGCACTCAGGAACTACTCCTGGCAGTGCTCTGGGACCTTATGAGATGCCAGGGATCGAACCCAGGTCTGTGGTATGCAAATCAAATGCCCTATCCACTGTACTATTACTCCGGCCCCTAATGTAACCACTTTTTAATTGGAAAATGTTTTCTTGATCCTCAGATCCTTGATTCTTGTTATTTCTGAGCAGTTTGACTAGTGTCTAAGCAATCTCTTTCTCTATATATTACATTAATCTGGTGTGTCTCGAAACACTGGACTATATTCAGGTCTTGGAGCTTGCCTAACCCCATTCATGAATGCTAAATGTGTCAGAAACATGAGTCACATCTTAGTGCAATCCCTTGCCTAGTTTAGTCATCACCTCAAGAGATTATCTTTGAAAAAATTCATTATTTTCCTATTAATCCTTTCAAATGTTCTGTAACACTTTAAGAACTTTTGAGCTAATTGTACGTGGCACCAGGGAATGCTACTGGTGTCTTTAAACTAGCAGACGCCAGTTCATGTATTTGCAGCTTTCCGGTAAATCAAGATTTTTGTAAGGACCGGAATGGGTGAGTAAATGAGTAAGGCATTTAATGGCTTCTTTTTATTCAGTAATAGTTCTGACTTACCTGAGAAATACAGTGAATCAAAAGTGTGCCATGCATATTAGGCAGATCGGCTTTAAGATAAGACTCTCAGCTGCTGCCACCTGCCAGCCTGGTGACCAGTAGAGCTGGTCGGAGCTTGTCAGAGTCAGATGGGCCTGTGTGGGCAGGAACATCCAGTTTTCAGACATGTAGACACACTAGTTCCATGTGTTTGCCATCTCATTACTCAGGAGCCGAGTTTCACCCCTCGTCCTTGTGTTTACTCTGCATACTGGGTCATTTTCAAATAGCAATCAGGAGGCAGTATCTCTTGTTCCTGTGGTGTGAGCTTTCTTGTGGTTTGAGCTCTGGGTAATCACTGGCCTTTTGAACTTAGGAGAGAAATGCTTTTTCACAGCCTCCATTGGGTTATCTGTGTTGGTTTGACCATTCAGAGCAATAATGAGTTTGAGACTGTTAGTGATCTTAAACAAAAAGAAAAAAAGAACTATGGGTCTCCCCACTGGGATGCCACGCCAGCAGTACACAGAGGAGCTACTTTTGCCAGTGCCGGGGCAAACTCAGAGTCTCGGGCACGAAGACCCTGTACTCCACTCCGTTGAACAGACTCTTTCACCTGAGAGAGAGAAAAAAAAAAAAAGAAAAGGTGTTTTTAAGCCACGTATCAGATCATAATAAAGTCTTCATAATTCAAAGTGAAAGTAATGGCGAAACCTGCCTGGGAATGCCTTTGTAGTGTAGAGAAGGGGGTTTCTGAGATGGCATGTCTCTGTACCAAAGACTAATACTAATGCCAGTTAAATATTTCTCCAAGCCTTCACAAGTCTCCTCTACTTCATTGTAGTTTTATATTTTAGTTGCCTTTGAGTATATCAGGGAGCCATGCTTGTTTGCTTGGAAGCAAACAGCATTTCTCTCTGGTCTAATTACTTAGGGGTCCAGCGTGGCCAGGCTAATATGCTGGTAAGATCTAGCTAGTCCCACGATGATTGTGGTAGCATGGGAGAATATTTATACCAGCTAGTACAGCATACATGGTCAGATAAACTGCCACATTTAGACTACCCCCTTATCTACGGAGTGATTTGCGGGAGGCAATCCAGAGCAGATGCAGCGGCCCTTAGGAGTCCTGCAACAGTGGCACAGAATAGCTTCAGTATGTGTGATTTCAGCATGTTCATTTGTCACAGGAGTGACGACATCTGACCTGCTCGGGGGCTTCCTCCACCCCTGCTGCTTCATGACTGGGAACCTTGCTGGGTGCTGGTGCCTGCGGCCCGGTCAACTAGGAGACCCTCCCAGGCTCACTGTGCCTGCGCGCCCCGTCAGCTGGGAGACCCTCCCGGGCTCACGGTGCCTGCGCCCCCGTCAGCTGGGGAGACCCTCCCCGGCTCACAGTGCTCACGTGCACTCCATCATGTTCCGCTGATGGCGCTTAGGGAGACACACTCCTGCCCTCGATACTCACATGGCAGCTCATCACACACCTTCCTGCGCTCAGGAGACTGTGCGGTCTGTTGGATTGTGAGGATCCAGGTCAGCAGAGGCCACGGGGTTTTATTTGGTGTCTGTGGGCAGCATCAGGAACGGACTTTACGGCCCCACACTTAAAAAGCAGATGGTCACTGAGCCATTTCCCGGGCCTGCGTTTATGGATTTCCCTTGAGAGCGTGTTGTCGTGAGCTTGACCTGTGTCTGGAAGTCAACTCTGGTGGTCGCAGGGGCTCCAGTTAAAAGTCGTCCTGCTATTGTGGCTTTTGTCAAGTTATTGGGCCACTTTGAGCTCTCTCATTTATATACTCATAAATGGGAACACTAGTCATCCTCAGACCCGTGGGGTGCTGGCAAGATCAAATAAAACAATGTGTGAGAAATAAAACAATCCGGAAAAGCAAGAGTGGCGTTCATACATGAAGTATTCGTGTAGCAGCTCTGCTGTGTATATAATTCAGCCCCTTTGAAATCAGTAATTAGCACAGGGGTCGTAATTTAACTTCGGGGTGGGCAGGGACTGTTGCTTGCAGCAGAAAAAACGGTCTCTTCAGGTTCAAGAGAATTCTCGAATACTTGCCTTCAGTGGCTTTGGGGTAAAGATCTGTGGGAGGAATTAAAAAGCATTGGGTTGAGTTTGTGTTTGTTTGGTTTTCATGATTACTGTCTGCTTAGAAGTTGGATTCCTAAAACTGGAACCAAATGAGCAATTTTGAATATTGTAGTTGTGGGAGATAAGCCAAAGAGAAATGCAGGTCTGTTTATGTTCAGCATTAACACCGCAGAACGGACCGTGGGAGGCAGCCGAGGGCAGGCGAAGGCTCTGTGCTCTTATATTACACACACTGAGATCTCCATGGCAGTGGTACTGTTATTCTGACAGTGTTCTTAGAAATAGTCAAAGTACTTAGGATTATTTTTCAGGACTGATGGGGAGTAAATGATAGTTTGAGGGCCAGAGCCGTAGTACAGTGAGTGGGGCTCTTCCCTTGCATGCAACAACAAACCCAGGTTCAATCCTCAGCACCCCATGTGATCCCGTGATTCCCGGGCACAGAGCCAGGAGGAAGTCCTGAGCATAGCCAGATGTGACAAAAAACAAAAAGTACAAAGGTAAAAAAAAAAAAACTTTTTTTTTTTTAAAGAGAAAAACCTCATAGTTAGACAATCTTCTATCTCTCAGGAATTTCTAATGAGGTCCGGGAGATGGTTCAGAGAGCCGGAGCACATGATTTGCATACAGAAGTCCAGGGTTTTGTCCCTGGCGCTTACGACCACCCTTCCCCCTCCCCAAAAAAAAAAAAACAGACAAAAGAAATTTCTATTGAACAGGAACTCTAAATTTATATTACATTCTAGGCTTTTGTTGTCAATGCATTTTTTGTAGCAATAATCCCTTAAATTTTTGAAGTATCTGAAAGTAGATAAAGGGTTATACATGATAATCTTTCAGTGCCAATGTTGCAGACATTAAATGCCCAAAAAGGGTGTATGTGGGGAGAGAGAGAGAGAGAGTGAGAGAGAATGAGAGAGCGAGAGAGTGAGAGCGTGAGAGAGAGAGAGAGAGAGCGCCTGCCATAGAGGCAGACTGGGGGTGGGGCGTGGAGGAGGGAACATGCGGACGTTGGTGTTGGGAAATGTATATTGTTAGAGGGGAAAGTGAAGAAGCGGGTTGGAACATTGCATGACTCAATTCCAACCATGACCAACTTCATAACTGTGCATCTCACAGTAAATTTAATATAAAAATTTTTGAAGTAACACCTGCAAGATGATATGCTGTTTTTAAATGCTTTTCATGTTAATTTTATGATACTCTGGCTTATCTGACTTATAATAGCATCAATAGTTACTGCAGCCTATAAGACACTGTATTTAACACCTTCCAATAGCTCATACCAAAAACTCCCACTTATTAGGGCATTTTGGAACTGATTTCTGGCTGGTCCACAATAAGTCCTAATTCGTTGCCTTACTGTTTTGCAAGCCAGACCCCCCATCAGGCTGTTAGACTGAGGTCTGTGTAAATAGACACCGTGAACTAGTTGCTGGAAACTGAACTTTTGAATTTTGTAGATTCTTTGTCCTCGTTTGAGAAATATTTAAATGATACAGGAGAAACTGTGACTGACTTTCGGGAATTGAGTAAGCATAGAATTATTTTTTAGCAAACATTTCCTTTTGTTCTTCAGAAGGCATGGTGGATGTGTTCATTTATTTGCTCTGCTCTTTCCTGACTCCAAGATGGTTTTGGACACAATGAGCCCTCTCTTCTGCATGACTACATAACTGGGCTAACTCTTATTCAGTTGTCATTCATGAGTTATTCATTTGTTCATGTCTTGCTAGATTCTGAAACACCAAAGCATCATCGTCATTACCAAGACACAAATTTCTTTTTTTGCCCATTGAAGTTCATTCCACCCCACATCTGTAAAAAAACTCTGAAACATGAACACTTGAGCAAGCTGTAGAAAGTATTGTGCCAAAATATTGTATAGTGGTTGCTGCTGATGTGATCTTGCCTATATTTTTGCTTACTACTCATTACCGACCTGTTTTTTTAAATGATGGTGATGGAATTAGAATGATAGGATCCAAGCTGAGGTTACATGGTTACAAAAGCAGGTCTTCGCTCCTCAGTCTCATTTTAACTTTGAAAATTTTCCTGTGGCGGAGCAATAGCATAGCGGGGGCGTTTGCCTTGCATGCAGCTGACCCGAGTTCGATCCCCAGCATCCCATATGGTCCCCTCGAGCACTGCCAGAGTAATTCCTGAGTGCAGAGCCAGGAGTGACCCCTGAGCATCGCCAAGTGTGACCCAAAAAGAAAAAAATTTCCAGTAGTTAGAGAATTTCTAAGGAAGCACAGTAAAATTTCACGTTGATTCTTTCAGAGAAGATGAGTTTGATAAGACCTTTCTACTTTAGATCCCTTCTAAGAGGATTTAGGCATTTTGCCCCATTGTGATTTATGTTCCGGGGCATTATGGCATTGTGGCTCACTTTGTGGAGTCTGGAGTCAAACCACCTGGTTTCAGATCCTAGTTCTGTTGTTAATCTGCGTATACCTCAATTTCCTTATAACAACAAAAAGACAATTGCAATACTTTATATGATTGCTTTGGAATTTAAATCAGATAAGCCATGTGGAGAGGCTAGCACAAGCCTGGGCAGTAAGGTGTCAGTAGAAATTAGGTATTGTTGTTACTGTATAAGATTATGTTTGATTGTACATAGAATGCAGCTATTTTGGAGGATTTTATAACATGGAGAGGCAGAATGCTGTTTCCTGGGCCATTCCCCACTCCCAGCCCAGCCTCTGTAAATTTTTCTCTCCCGCTGTCCTCAGAGGTGGCCTAGTGAATTTCATTTCCTTTGACCCTTTTGCACTTGCAGCTCTTCGTATTCAGAATTAGCACAATTATAAAGAGAAGTCGAGCAAAACATTTTTTGTTTTTCTTTCTACATAAAGACAGGAAGGCAGAATGCGAGGTGGCGTAGACATCTGCGCCCCTGCCCTGGGCCAGAAACAGAGGGTTATTTGCGCTGATTCGGCGTCCCATCTGCTACCTGCTCTCCGGTAAATCCCTCTTCCTCGCCCCCCTCCCTTTCAGATCCCCAGAGGTGATGAAGTCAGAGAGAGGAGACAGGGGTGAAAATATCAGAAGACGGAAACAGGGCGGAGGTTCAGGGAAAGAGAGAGAGAGCATACCCCCATTCAGCAGATGGCCCGCTCGGGTAAATGCTCAATCCCATCCGGGGGCAGTTTATCGAGTGCTGCGGACCATGCAAAGGTCAGCAAAGAAAAGCAGTAGCGTGGTCGAGTGAATCACACCCTTCAGGTTCATCAGCTTTTTAGACACCTCATTGAACTACCCACTACATTTTCTACTTTTTTTTTTTCAGGTTTTTATCTTTTTTTTTTTCTCCCCCAAATTTTGTTTTATTAAGGCACCGTGAGTTACAAATCTATTTGTAGTCGGGTTTTATACACAAATGATGTTCCATCACTGACCCTGCCAGTGTTAACTTCCCTCTGCTGGTTCCCAGGTTTCTCTCCTACCCAAGGCGGGGCCGGGTGTCTTGACAGACACTTAAAAAAAAGTGTGGTTGGAGCGATAGCCCAGCGGGCAGGGCGTTTGCCTTGCACGCGCCGGCCTGTGCCGGCCCGGGTTCGATCCCCGGCATCCCATATGGTCCCCGAGCACCCAGGAGTCATTCCTGAGTGCAGAGCCAGGAGTAACCCCTGAGCATTGCCGGGTGTGACCCAAAAAAGCAAAAAAAAAAAAAAAAAAAAAAAAAAAGTGTGGTTATTAAAGGGTCTCTCAATTTCAGTGTTGACTCTGGTTCGGATATTTAACTCTGTCATTCCTTAACACCACCAATGTATGTGAATCCTCTTTAATTTTCTGTGTTTTTTTAAAAAAATTTTGGCAACTAGGAATCATGCTTTGTGTACAGGAGGTCTAGATTCAATCCCCAACACCTCTGGTCCCTGAGCACAGAGGCTGGAGTCTCCTTCAGCACTTCCTGGTGTGGCCCAAAGGCCAAAAACAGAAAAACACAGTTTTGTAACTTTGTAACTTGATGACATATGATAGATGTCTGTATTGTGGTAACCATCTCCAGGAATAGGTGTGGAATCATTATGTTATATACCTGTCACTAATATAATGGTATGTGTCAATTATACCCGTGTTGTATTTGATATGCCAAATACCAGTAACAATTATAGACCTCATTCTGGAATGGATTGAGGCTCTTTATGTTCCTGGAGCAAGCAGAGATGCCCTTGGGCTCTACTAGCATGAAACAGGACATATGGAGATGTTACTGGGGCCCGCTCGAGCAAATCGATGATGAACGGGAAGACAGTCAATTATAGATCAAGAAAATGGGCCGGAGCGATAGTCCAGCGGGTAGGGCGCTTGCCTTGCACGCGGGCTGGCCCATGCCGCCCGGGTTCGATCTCCAGCATCCCATGTGGTTCCCCGAGCACTGCCAGGAGTGATTCCTGAGTGCAGAGCCAGGAGAAACCCCTGAGTATTGCTGGGTGTGACCCAAAAAAGCAAAAAAAGGAAAAAAGAAAATGAGTATACTGATGCTATAATTTTAAGAAGCATGTTTTCTTTTAACCCATATCCTCAGAATAAGACCTTTATATTTACAAGGGGCACTTTAACTTTTGAGTATTTTCTCTTTTCCTATATTTGTGCTTAACTCAGCCATTAGCCATTGAAGTTCACTTGTTATTAAAAGATCACTCCTTTTTTTAAAAATATTTTATTATAGCACCGTGAGATGTACAATTACAAAGATGTTCATGAGATGTTCATATTTGGGTTTTGGTCATACAATGTCCCAGCACCTATCCGTCCACCAGTGCCCATTTCCCACCACCACCAATGTCCCCAATTCCCTCCTCCCTCCCAGCCTGCCTCTGTGGCAGGTTCTTAAATTCTTTCTTTTTTCTCTCTCTCCAAAAGATCACTTCTTAGGCCAGACAGATTGTAGGGGAGTTAAGGGACTATGCCTTACACATAGCCAACCCCTGTTCAGTCCCTGGTATATGGCTCCATTAGCACAGAGCCAGGAGTAAGCCCTGAGCACAGTTAGAGTGTGGCTCCAAAACAAACAAAAATAAGTAAAATATCACATTTCCCACCCAGTCTGAGATAGCTCAGACTTTCTACAGTTATCTTAGAATCGCTTGTCTAAAGTTTCCAATACAGAGCATCACACACCCAGGGCTTCGTATTATTGTCATTTAACTCTACTTTTGATCAATACTGAAGAGGTTAATTGAGGAATGAGTGCCCCCAGAAAGACATGTCCTGGGCAAGTAAAAAGTGTGAGGGGGCACATGGGGCAGTGGTGGAGGGTATTGGAGTGTTTCGCTCATGAAACACCGCCATTGTTAGTACTATGTCATGGTGCTGAAAACAAGACTTTCTTAACTGTAAGATATATTAAGAAAAGAAGGGGGTGGCCGGAGCAATAGCACAGCAGGTAGGGCGTTTGCCTTGCATGTGGCCAACCAGGGTTCAATCACCGGCATCCCACATGGTCCCCCTGAGCACCGCCAGGAGTAATTCCTGAGTGCAGAGCCAGGAGTAGCCCCTGGGCGATGCAGGGTGTAGCCCAAAAAAGGGCCAAAAAAAAAAAAATGAAGAACCAGAGTGCTCATTAGAAGAAAAATAATAAAGGCAAATGAAAAGGCAGGCTAAGGGGAAGCTGTCATTATCGGCCTCAGTATTTTCCTTTTACCCTTTCCCTGCCTTTCATTGTTGCTGTGTGTGTGGGGGGAGGGGGAGGTTTACATACCAACAACCAAGGTGCCCACACAGTTCCCGCTTGCTCCCAGGGTGCACGTGCTCACCCCACCCCAGGCTGCCGCATTCATACCCAGGGTCCCGCACAAAAGCTGGCTGCAGTGTTCAGTGTTCAGGGAGGGGCAGTTGGTGCGGTGTGACCACCAACGGGGGTGGGGGGGTTGACACTCACCGCAACTTACACGCAAGGGCTCTCACACACCCGGCTGTGTTCTCACCGGAATTGCTTCAGCCCCTGGAATCCCCTGGCCCAAGCGTGGGAGGGCAGCAGTGCCAGGACGGAAGGTGCGCCCTGACGCTGGCCGTGCGCCCCTGTTCGCCACCGAGCCAGCCCCAGGCCCTCTTCTTATTTTTAGTGGAAAAATTCTTGCAGTATATTTTTACCTCTAAAGTCGATGCTTGTTTTAACTTAGCCTCTTTTATTTTTATGATTTCCTGACGACTGAAGTTTGTTTATCATTCGAAGGGATAAAATAATACTTTAATGGAGGGTATTCAAGGGTCATTTTCATGCCACTTGGCTGCTCTTCGCTCATTTCCTTTGAATTTGAGGTTAGTCCTAACCCTTCATCAAAGGACCGTTGACTGATTTTTATTTAAGTCCTGGAAAGTCTTAATTATAATTGATCATATAAACAGTTCTCGTTCATTGCTTTGAGGAAAGACTGCTGTGCTTACTTTCTAGACTGATTTTGCAACGATTTAGTGGAACCAATGTGGAAACGGACTTTGTAGAGGTGCCCTCACAAATGCTTGAAAATTGGGTCTGGGACATTGATTCCCTCCGAAGACTGTCGAAGCATTATAAGGATGGAAGCCCTATTACGGACGATGTGCTGGAAAAACTTGTGGCTTCTAGGTTGGTTAATACAGGTAGGACATGTAATTTTAAGAAGGAAAATAATTAAAGTTGCCTCCTGAAGAACTGTGGGTCTCTTTTTTTACGTAACTTTTCTCCCTTTTGATGCTCGTACAGTAAGGGTGCTAATATGGGGGAAGGGGTGCAGAGAAATATTGAGTATCAAACCCTAAGATTATGTCCAAGGGGGAAAATACCATTTTTTGAGATTCTACCTTCCTTTATCCTGTTTATTTGGCATTAGTTTAGAATCTCTGATATTTCAGGTGTTACAGTTTAGCACTACAGTGTGGTTCTCCCACACTCGCCACCGGGGCCCAGCACCTCCTGCCTCCTCTCTCTGCTCCCTCACCAGTTCTGTCTTAACTGGGATGAGATGTCTCGCTCCCCTTTCCGAATGGCTGCTGTAGGAATCGGCCTTAGAGGGCCCTGATCTTGGGAGACTAGAACACATAGTTCTCTCTTTTTTCAGAGCATGCCCCAACTTTCCTGTGTTATTAGGTCTCCTGACCTTGCGCCAGATTGTTTTGAGCAAAGTTGATCAGTCCCTCCATACCAACACGTCGCTGGACGCAGCAAGTGAATATGCCAAATATTGCACAGAAATCTTAGGAGTTGCAGCCACTCCAGGTAGGCCTTGGTTCGCATTTCCTGCTAAGCACCGGGTGTACTCCGAAGCCTGCCAGGGATGGCGGTTAGGCAGGCATGTTGCCCAATTCCATTGTGTCTGATTTCTTCGAGCAAGCCTGATTGTCAGGTAAGTGTCCTGTGTCCACGGGCCCCCTGCGCCAGTGTGCTTGGAGGAAAGGAGGCTCCAGCTCCATGGCTTTGCAGGGAGCACTTGGCCACCTTCTCTCCCCCGATCCCAGCCCCCCCAGAAGGGCACACCTGCTGGACTGCTGCCCCCTGCATTGTGACCGCACATTGATTTCAGGCAACCCGTGACAGAAGGAGCAGTTCCAAAGGGAAGCCACAATGCCAAGCCACAACGCCTTCCCTCGCCTCCAGTTCTGAGACAAGAGCAAACCAAGGCACTTTGCCTGGCTTTTCTTCTCCTTAGTTTTTTGAGATGCTTGTGTGTGGGCGTGCACATGTGTGTTTGAATTTTCTGACTGGATGTTTCAAACCGATAGGGACAGACAGTTGTACATGTGTATGTAACTGGTAAGGTGAATTTTTTTAACCCCAGAAAATTGTTATTGAAATGAATTAGTGGCATTTACAGAGAGAAACAGAAGGAACATCTAGTTAGTGGAGTCTAGAAGAAGTAGACTCATTCCTCTGTGATTTGCTCAGGGTAGACCTCACTGCCCCGGCCTCATACCGCTCAGACACAATCTTTTTTCAAGCAGGGAATTCTTTTCAGGAGTGATGAACCAAAAATTAAGTTCCAGGCTGATCTGCATTAGTCTTAAAGAGATGATTGTGAGACACGTGGGTATCTAAGGGTTAAGGGAGGCCCGAGGATTTCTGAAGCCCTGAGCCAATGTCTGGGTGTGGACAAAACCTCTGAAACTATTGTCAGGCATAACAGAGTGAGGGCCGAAACTAGCTCTGAGGTGGAGCCATCCCTGGAGAAGTTTGTAAACATCTTGGCCAAGGACACGCGTATGCCCTGGGAGTGCCGGAGGTGAGATCCTATCTCCCCACAGCCAAACGCCTCCAGGAAGACTCTAGCTGCACACAGCCCAATCCTTAACGTTGCCAGCAAATTGAAACCTATCCTTCTTTATAGGTACAAATATGCCTGCTACCTTTGGACATTTGGCAGGGGGCTATGATGGCCAGTATTACGGCTATCTTTGGAGTGAAGTCTTTTCCATGGACATGTTTTACAGCTGTTTTAAAAAAGAAGGGATAATGAATCCAGAGGTATTGTACTCTTTTCTCCTTTGGTTAATTTTGTACATGTTTCCCCTCCCTTTAATTTCTTGTGTAAAATATATTTATTCTACCTAAATATTACAATAAGAGATTGGTAACGGCCTTTAACTTTCAAGTCTTGCATCTATTCACCTAATCATACCTCACTAAACCTATATTATCCAAGTGATTAATTCTATAAGGTGTTTTTAAAGAAAAAAAAGACTTGCTACATTTTCTTGTTTATTAACATTCCAATACATTGCATAATTAAAAAATCAAAGCATTGTTTATGCATTTGAGAATTTATAGCTGCTAGTTTTGACATGTGCCTTGCAGAGTTTTCATTTTATAGGAGGTTGAGAAAGAAAGGTAAATTCCTTCCTTGGTGTAAGGGGCTGCCTGTCATGATGTACTCCGCACTTTTTCTCATTTCTGCCACTGTTTGTGACCCCTGTCCCCCAGCTGTGTGCTGTATAGCCTAAATGCCTTTAAGAAAGTTACATGCCTCGTTAACCTGCACCATTCTTTCTCAGGTACGGAACTGACTTCCGGTGGCTGCCAGCTAGACCTTCCTCAGGCCTAATCCCTGTCTCCTCTCTTGCTTGAGATGCAGCTGTCAGATTATTTCTGGAGCTGATACATTTTTAAGTGTGGTTCTCATTCTGAGTCAGAAATTAGAACAAATGACCAACACCAGGCACGCTCTCTGAGCTTATTTCAACTTTCTGATTTATTTTTAGACAGTAGAGCATTTTGTACACAGGTACTAAAATGTATCCCAATAATTTTGTTTGTTTGTTTTTGAGCCACACCTGGTGGTGCTCAGGTGTAACTCCTAGCTCTGTATTCATGCATTACTCCTGGTGGTGCTTGGGAAACCATTTGGGATGCCAGGCAATCAAAGCAAGCACCCTACCAGCACATCATCCCTGTAATTTAATCCATTATCCCTTTCCCCTGGGGAACAAAACAAAACCTACATCCGGGTATCTGCATTCTTGCACTGGTCTTGCTGTCAGTTTCCTCTGTTCCGACCCAGTTTTTTGAGGAGTCAGCCACTGGCTGCTGTTCTCTTAAGTTCCCTGACTTCTGCATGACCTGTGACCAGTGCCCAACCCAGATTCTTCCACCGCCTCATCTTGAGATGGTGCCCTTGGGATTACAGTGTTCAGGGAAGGTGGTAGATCGGGTGCCTCCATTAACATGCCCCACTGCAGAGTCATGCTAAACCAGACGCCCAGTGTCAGCCTGCCATGCAGCTCTGCTTCTCCGATTGGATTTCACATGTCCTCACACCCTCACTTCTCAGCAGATTCTCCCTAAGAAAATGAGCCTTGGGGCCAGAATGACAGTACAACAGGTTGGGCATTTGCCGTGCACCTGTGCAACTGGGTTCCATTAACTGCACCTCACACGCCCCCGAACGTCACCAAGAGTAAGTTCTGAGCACATCTGGTGTGACCCAAAAAGCAAAAAAAGGAGAAAAAAGAGAAAGAAAATTAGCCTTATGGGAGTGAGTCCGTTCATCTTGCGTTTTTCTCTCTGTCCTCGTCCCTCTCTCTGGTCTCTGGAGGGAATGTCTCCAAAGCCAAGCCTTCGGCTTTGCCAGCTTAAACCGAACTTGAGGCTATTAATGTTCAGTGAAACAGTGCTAATGCTTCTTGTCCTTTTTTTTTTTCTGGTTTAAGAAATAGTTTCTGCCAAAGCTCTATTTCTTAGGCTTTGCCCCCCACAAACTGAACTGCAAAGACACTCCCTCCAGGTCACCACTGATGACACAGCTTTGAAAGGTCCTTTGCCTGCCTTGGTTTTGCTTTTTCTCCTTTGTTTCACAGTCCCCCACACAATCAAATCTCTTCCTTTCCTCCTTCCCAGAATTAGGTCTTGCCGCCTTGTCCTGTTTCGTCCCCTACAGAGTCTGCAGGGGCCTGTCCCTGCTTATCACGACCCACCATTTTTCATGGCCCCATTCCAGTGACCACTCACTTATGAAATCTTACAGATCATTTAGAATAAGAAGCATCTTTCCTCTGAAGACAAGAAAAGTTGATCAGGGAGGAGGACCTCAGTACATTCCCCCCCTATACGTGAACTGTCTACTAAAACCAGGATACAAGGTGATGAACTATTAGGATTTTTTTCTTTTTGAGTCACACCCAACAATGCTCAGGGGTTACTCTTGGCTCAGGAGTAATTCCTGAGTGCAGGATGCTGAGGATGGGATGCTCAGGAGTAATTCCTGAGTGCAGTAATTCCTGTACTCAGGAATTACTCCTCCTGGCGGTGCTCAAGGAGCCATATGGGATACTGGGGATTGAACCGACTTTGGCTGTGTGCAAGGCAAACGCCCTCCCGCTGGACTATCACTCTAACCCCATCAGTTTTTAAATATTTTTATGACAGGATGCAAAGGTTTACTATTAAATGTGTGTTAAGGAGAGGGGGACAGTATACCCAAATGTTCATTGTTTTATGGGGATGGTTACATTTATAAGAGGCTCTTAATTGTTTGCTCTACTTTCTGGTATCTGTTTCTTGTTTTAACATAAAGCATAGACTTCTTGTTTGATAAATATGAAGTTACAGTCCATAAATGTGAGGTATATAGCATGTTGTCGCGATACATCTATATATTACGATTCGATTGTCAATCAAGGGAATATTAGCACTTTAGCATAGACTGTTCCCTGCATTTGTTAAACTGAGCATTAGCTGCATGACGTGGATTATTGTAGCAACCAGAAAGCCTTGTTTTGGGACACACGTCCGGCTGAGAGGCTCCACCGTCTTCCTGACTCATGCGTTGCTGCTTTCTGGCTGCGTGCCAGAGTCCCTCGTTGGGCACGGCTTCCTGGTCAACTCCTCGGTGCTTCCATTTCACGTGGTCACTTCCCTTGTCCCCTGCACTGTTACAACTTCCCTTCAGCCCTCAGAGTAACAGCCAACATCCTCATCCCAGTGGATTCCAAGGAATCTGCAGGTGCAGCACAAGAAGTCCCTGTGTCCTCTCGTTAGCGACAACCGCAGGTGGCAGGCAGCCGGGCTGCTCATCACTTAGACAAAGGGACTGGGACGGGCTTGGAGAGAGCAAGATTCCCAGCAGCTCGGGCTTGCTGCCTGGTGATGTTGGAAGCAGTTTTCAGTTCTGCTAAAATTCTCCATTCAACAGTACCATTATGCCATGAAGTTGGCTTTCATAAGCCTTCGTTTTCTTTTCTATCCAATATTCTGTAATATAGTGTCTTTATAATACAGAACCTCTCTTTAATGGGCAAGGAACATCCTTTTGCTTCCCACCCACACCCTTCCCTATTCTCTGCTACAGTGCTAATACTGGTTACACTTTGAAAAGTATTTGGGGAACTAGGGGTGGCACACTGTAATACTCAGGGTCGTCCTAGCTCTGCACTCTGAAATTATTCCTGGTGGTGCTAAGAGGACCATATGAGATGCCAGAGATCAAACCGAGTTGGCTAAAATAGCTTTTACTTGAAATCATTGTATTCCTTCTCTTGGTGTGCTGTTTGCTTGGTTGTATTTCTTTTGTCTAAAATTTACAAATGTGATGGGGCGGAGCGATAGCCCAGAGGGTAAGAGGGTAGAGTGTTTGCCTTGCACGCCCGTGCCAGCCCGGGTTCGATCCCCAGCATCCCATATGGTTCCCCGAGCACCGCCGGGGGTTGTTCCTGAGTGCAGAGCCAGGAGAAACCCCTGGGCATTGCTGGGTGTGACCCAAAAAAGCAAAAAAATAAATAAATAAATAAAATTAAAAAATTTACAAATGTTTTCCGAAAATCATACCTTATTTAAACAATTCAGATACCCAGTTATTAAAAATCAATACTATACACAAAACTTTCCCATTATTATTATTGTTGTTGTTGTTATTGTTGTTGTTGTTATTATTATTATTATTATTATTATTATTATTATTATTATTTAGCTTTTCGGGTCACACCCAGCAATGCTCAGGGGTTACTCCTGGCTCTGCACTCAGGAATTACTCCTGGCGGTGCTCGTGGGACCATATGGGATGCCGAGGATGGAACCTGGGCCAGCATAGGCCGGCCGTGTGCAAGGCAACGCCCTACCGCTGGGCTGTCACTCCGGCCAACTTTCCCATTATTAAAGCTACGTTGAGATAAAGAGAATTTTTGTTTCTTTAGGGGCCCATACCCAGCCATGCTCAGGAGCTACGCCCGCTTTGTGCTTGGTGGTTGCTCTTGCCAACACTCGGAGAACCTTGCAGTGCCAGAAATCAAACCTGAACCTGGGCCTCCCACATGCAAAGCATACACTCAGGGGTCAGAGTGATAGTACAGTGGGTAGGGCATTTGCCTTGCTTGTGGCCAACCTGGTTTTGATTCTTGGCATCCCATATGATCCCCAAAACACTGCCAGGAGTAATTCCTGAGTGCAGAACCAGGAGTAACCCCTGAATATTGCTGGGTGTGACCCCAAGGGGGAAAAGCATGCACTCATCCTGTTCATCTATCTTTCACTCTAGCCCAAAAGAAGGATTTTCGCTTGTTTCTTTGTTTGGGCCCATACCTAACGGTGCTTGGGGCTTACTTGGGGCTTACTCAATAATTGCCTCTCTGGTCCCAAAATAAATAACTTAGTACAAAGGAAAATAGGGTTGGAGAGATAACTCAGCAGGCCAGACTGCAGACTTTGCAATCAAGAGGCCCAGGTTGGGGGCCAGAGCGATAGCCAGCGGGTAGGGTGTTTGCCTTGCACTGGCGGCCCATGCCGGCCTGGGTTCGATCCCGGCATCCCATATGGTCCCCGAGCACCGCCAGGAGTAATTCCTGAGTGCAGAGCCAGGAGAAACCCCTGAGCATTGCGGGTGTGACACAAAAAAAAAAAAAGAGGCCCAGGTTGGATCCTGGCACCCTGTGGTCCCCAAACATAGCCAGTAGCACCCACTTCCCAACCACTGAGTCAGGAGCAGACCTTGAGGAGTAGACCTGGATTTAATTTAAAGTCCTGACAGAGCAGACGCTGTACAGTCACTGCTACCCCCTGTGTTCGGATCATTCTGAGAAGACAGCAAGATGACTATGTAGGGCCTGCTAAATACTCAGAGTCCCCAAGCACTAGTGAGCCTGGGGCTGACAGTGTTCATGTAGCTGCCATTGACACGGTTGGTGATGGCCATTGGTACCATTGAAAGAGTACCTCAGCCTTCCTCCAGGCGCATCATTCTGCCGAGTGTGGGGCCTTCTCTGAGAACCAGTTCAAATCTTAGCAGAACTATTGAAAATGTGCTTCTCGCTGGGCAAACAGTATTAGGAAGCATCAAATATAAGCCTGTAATTTTCTAAGTACCAAATGGTAGCTATATAATTTTTATGGTACAATTGCTTTATTCTTATTGAGAGCATTTTATGTTGGAGGTCATTATATATGTAGAACAAAGTGCTATGATGATGTATTATAGGTAAGTGATAAAACTAGACACTTACCTTTACAACCCTAAATGTTTGCTGTCTATTCTTTTCTGTGTATTTCTTAGTAAATAAATATAGCAGCTTAAGTAACTGATGCATTTTTTAAAAAATGCTATTTGAAATATTTGTTTTAGTGGAACTGCTACTGGCTCTCACTGTGCCCAGCCGCTAATGAGGCACCGGGAGGGATGGCAGGTTCTAGCCCTGGCCCGCCACCCCAGCAGAGCCTCAGAATAAGCCAGATGACCCCCACTCCATGAGGACCTCCATTTTCCACATCTGGACTTCCCCCTCGTTAGAACTCCACCCAGCAGACCAGCCTATCACAGCCCGGCTCACACAGCTGCTTGCAGCCCGCAGTTCATCAATAATGCTGGATTTAGAGGTGACTACAAGAGTATGCTACCTGCACGGCAGAGCCTGGCAAGCTACCCGTGTCGTATTTGATATGCCAGATACCAGTAACAATTATAGACCTCATTCCTGAATGGATTGTGGCTCTTTATGTTCCTGGAGCAAGCAGATGCCCTTGGGCTCTACTAGCATGAGACAGGACATATGGAGATGTTACTGGTGCCCGCTCCAGCAAATTGATGATGAACGGGAAGACAGTGGAACATGAAGAAGGTTTTTCATTGTCAGATATATCTTTGACTTCTCCAACTGATCCCTTAAATAGCTGTGAACATTGGAACTTAACTTAGGATGAATACTTTTCCAGCAAGGTCTAAAAAGATCTCTAAGGGTATCTTTGGAGCCAGAGTGATAGCCCAGTGGGGATGGCATTTGCCTTGCACGCAGCCCACCCGGGCTCGATCCTCAGCATCCCATATGGTCCCCTAAGCACTGCCAGGAGTAATTCCTGAGTGCAGAGCCAGGAGTAACCCTTGAGCTTTGTCATGTGTGACCCAAAAAAAGAAAAAAAGATATCTTTAAGGTCACCAAAGATAATTTCAAAATCCAGAAGCTAATCATAGGGTTGAAAGAATGGGGGCATTTTTACTGGACCATTTCTTTTAATAAGACTTCATTGTGGGAAAGTTTCCTCAGTAGTAATAGGTCTTGTAGAGTCAAGGGCAATTATATTGTTAAGCTAGAATCATCTTCCTCCTCTTTTGCATTCAGAGAAATTGCTGAGCTTTGTTTTTCTATTAATGAGGAAATACCACCAAGAATCACTGCTGGAAAGAATACGAAGATAGTTGATATAGTTAAGTATATTATAGTATATCTTTACCTGTTACGCTTCAAGAAGCAGCTCGATCTAACATACAGTAATAGACCAGAAACAAAAAAGATTCTTGGGGAGCCTGTAGCAATAGTACAGCGGACAAGGTGTTTGCCTTGCATGTGGCTAATCTGGGTTCAGTCCCTGTCATCCCATATGGTTTCATGAGCAAGTGCAGAGCCAGGAGTAATCCCTGTGTATCACCACATTTTGTCTAAATAAATAAAACAAAACAAAGATACGGACATTTCTCTTTAAAAGAAGAAGGGGAAGGAGGAGGATGAGGATGAGGAGGAAGGAGAAGAAGAAAATGATAATAATAGTAATTTTTTGTTAAATATGAGAAAGAATTTGCTCGAGCGGGCACCAGTAATATATCCATTCATTGGGAATGAGGTCCATTATTACCTTACAAAGACTGTAAATATAAATCTAAATTTCAGCCTCTTCAAACAGAATCCCAGGCATTATTGCTGCTTGGAATTAACTTGAGATTTTCACTCTTCTGAATGGATTCACTCCCACTTCGAGTTACCACTTCCACTGTATCCCACCCCAAACATGCAACATGCAACCTTAGTGAACTTCAGCCTTAGAATCTATAGATTTGGCAGGATGTAAGAGACTGAAGAAAGAGACGGATTGATTTCCAACCTCCTGCTATTAGTGCGTGTTTACAGGGCCCGTTCTTTGGAGTCTTGAATTCCACCAGCCTGATGCCCTTTTCTCTTGCTTGATGTTCCCACAGTTCTCTGATCTCAGAGCCCTAATAATCTGCCTCAGTAATGACCTCACATCCGTTTGGGGTCAATATTGATCTCACCTCCTGGACCATGAAACCTTGGTAACAGGAACAGTTTCCTTTATCTTTGTAGCCACCCTCTGCTTTTATACAGTTGCATGCGATTATCATTGTTCCGAGATGTCTACATGTGTGAATCTGACTGCGGGGTCCCCCTTCCCCCGCTCCATAGGGCACTTTTCCTCCTGATCCCTTCCTCAACACCAAGTCATGATCCGCTCATCCTCACAAATGGAATCATTGCTTCAGGTCTCCAGGGGCCTCTTCCAGCCAAGCGGGGGTCTGTCTCCCCAGCCACCAGGTGCTCCTCCTCTGTCTTCCTCTGTGTTGTCAGAGACTCCACCCTCCATCTCCCACCCACATAGAAAACAAATGTGTGCTGTTGGGAAGGAGTTGGCAGATGGACTGTGGAAGGTGGGTTTCAAAGTCCACTTTAACGCAGGCTGGTGAGCGGGCGCCGTGCCTGCTCCCTCCGTCCTTGGGCGGATACTGCCTGCTACTCAGTGCTGGAAGGAGAGGACTGTGCTTCCGCTCCCAGAGCCTGTCCATGGAGGGGTTGGAGGCCCTAGGCAATTAGCTGTGCAGCTTCAGAGGGGCCAGAGACAGCTGGAGAGTTCTGCAGTTTCATCATATTCCCACTGATCATGATGGACATCCTCCATTCCGATAATGAGTGCTCTCAATGCGTTACCCCAAATAAAAGCCACTCAGATCACACGAGCACCTTGTTTCTCCTACTTAAAATTCCTACGGAAGTGTAGAGACTGCTTCATGTTTTCATAGCGTTGAGCTTTTCGGAGTGCTTTTGCTTTTGTTTGGGGACTCTCCAGCGGTGCTCAGGGCTTACTCCTGGCTCTGCACCAGGAGATGGATCTCGTGGTGGAACTTGGGGACCATATGGTTCAAACCCAGATCAGCAGCTTGCAAAGCAAACATCCAACCCACTGTGTTATTCCTCTGGCCCCTTCTTGTTTTGTCTTAGCTTTATTAAGAGACAGGGTTTATTGTTGGTGTGTGCTGGAGACCAAACCCAGGATCTCACACTCAGAACTATGTGCTCTCCCACTTACTTGGCCCTTAATTGTGAGGAGATGCCAAGCTAGGAATGCTTTTGTTTCCCTGCACTGTATTGGAGTAACTGAATTTCTGGTCCATATAAGGAGCGAGAACGTGAAAGGAGGAAATACATGACTTCGCAGGTTTATTGAATCCGTCCTTGTAGGCCGTCTTAAACTAGAGAGGGAGAGCGAGAAATCTCTCACTCTCGCTCTCCATCAGCTGAGTGAGGTAGTCAGATTCCTGTTCTGCAGCTGAGGAAACCGAGGCCGAAGGTCACACAGCTGAGGATGAAGTCAGGATGAGGCCTGAACCCGCCTCCACAGGGCCTCGTCAGGCTCTGAAAGCGTCAGCTCCTAGAGAGGACTGCCACAGTCGCAGCGTCTGCGTGATTATCTTCCAGATCCCAACCCCCAGGGGTGACTGTGACTGATTTTCCTTCCCAGAGAATTCATGGAAGGACTTTTCCGCATGAAAAAATATTAGCGTCTGCCTTAGAGCTTCTCTTCCTGCTTTCCTAAGAGCTCAAGTTTCTTATGTAAAGCAAAGCCGAGCTGTTGTGGCCAAGATTCCCTCCACCTGTGACATGTCTCCAGGCTAGTCCCTTACCCAGAGACCTGTATCTTCCGAAAGGACAAAAAAAAAAAAAAAAGACTGCTTGACTTCTTTTTCCCAAGAAAAGCTAGATTCTATTACCAAAATGACTCCTAAAATCTTCTCCGAACTTCATTGCAAAGGAAATGAAACTATTAAAAGACTATTTCTCTGTAATTCAGGAAATTCAATCAACTTGTTTGGAACTGTATCAGGGAGGCTTTGAGCAGCGCTGAGCCACATGTTGAGAGCCGAGCGGGACCCGCCAAGGCTTCGCAGCCAGAGGCTGCAGCAGGGGCATGTAGCACTGTAGCTCCTCCCCGAGTGCTTTTCCTTTCCACCTGAAAGGATGGTTCTGTTGTTTCGTTTTGTTTTGTTTTGTTTTGTTTTGTTTTGTTTTGTTTTGTTTTGTTTTGTTTTCTGGAAGCGTGGGGAGGTTACAGTCGGCTGCTCTCAATACTTACTTCTAGCACAGAATCTTTTCTGACAGGGCTCATGGGACCACACGTGGTGGTGCCAGGGTTTGCACCTGAGCGAGGCACACGCAAGGCAAGCGCCTTCCCGCTGTACTATCGCTCCAGCCAAATGGCTCTTTGCACACGGTGAAAATACCTTTGTCAGGTGTCAGCACTTTGGGTTATGACCTTTTCACTTCACGTAAATTTCCATTCATGTTCCCATGTTACTTGTGAACTAAAATATGTTTTTTAGTAGTGAAAGATTCTCCAGTTTTGAATGCCAAGAATTTTTGCCTCTATTTATTATTGGAGGCTGAGGGTGTGACTCAAGGAAATAGAGCATTTGAATGGTATGTGCGGGCCCCGAGTTTAATTTCTGCTGTCATGTGGTCTTCCAGGCACAACCAGGTGGCCCCAGCATCTCTGGAGAGGCCCTCAAAATGTATGTGTGTGAGTGTGTGTGTGTATACACACACATACTTTTTTTGTGTGTGTATATGGAGATGTTAGTGGTGCCCGCTCGAGCAAATCGATGATGAACGGGAAGATAATGAGTTATATATATATATATATATATATATATATATATATATATATATATATATATATATATATATATATATACATACACACACATATATATACACATATATATATACATATATACATATATATTTCTTGTGTTTCACTCCCTACATTATACTAGCATCTCCTATTCTAAAAACAGTGATACACACATATGTATATACACACAAAAAGTACATATATACATACATGTATGTATATATACATATTCTATATATAAACACACATATATCTTATTGAAAAGGAATGATAGTTTCATGAGGACTCATTTTGAAATTTTCTATATTAGTGTGCATTCACATTTTATATAATGAGGTTTTTAATATCGTCATGGTTCTGCAATTTAGTTTAACTCACATTTGCTGCATTCTTGCTGTACTGCCCTGTCCAGAGACCACCCATCTCCCCAGGCCCTGCTGAGGCACATTGGACAATAAGGGAAAGGGAGAAATTGTGGGTGGGCTCAGTTCTCTGCTCTGCTACTTTGACTAGAAAAACCTGTGACTTAATTACAAGCCAATTCCTCCCGGCCTAGGATCTAGCTGACTGTTGTAACCATAAGTGTAATCACTGCAAACCAAGCAAAAAATGGCATATCATCTTTTTCCTAAAGAAAACTAGATCTAGCTCTAAGTCCTCATTACCAGCTTTCTGAGGAAGTACACTTTAAAGGCCCTTTCGAAGAAATTTTGTCAAAAACTTAGCAATGAGGACAGATGCCTTTCAGGATGACAGGACACTGACTCCAGAACCCTTTTAGGGGCAGCTGATGCTCAGGGTTTCGTGGCAGTCCAGGGTTGGTAGCTCATGTGTCTGCTGAGCCCTTGGGATGTGGGAAGTGCACTGGCATGTGCTATCAGTGTGAGCAATGCATGAGGACTTAAAGACTCAACAAAAAGTCAACCTCAATTTCTTATGTGGATAAATGCTCATAAAGGAATGTTAAATATACACTCAAGGCAGGTACTTTATGAAAATTGACTCATCCACCTGGTTTTTTATCTTTTATGTAAGTACCAGGAAAAGTAAAGTCAGAAGTCTCCCATTATATTTCTATTCAAACTTTTAGTCCTACAGTTTTTATAAAGATAACTTTGTTCAACTAATTATTTGCTCCTGATTAGATATTAGCCTGTAGGTAATGAGTAGCGTACAGGTGGTTTATTTGTTTATTGCAGAGAGGGTTTGGAGGTCACAACCAGAGGTGCTGTGGGGCTGTTCCCCGGGTGTTGCTCCCGGTTGCTCCCTGCAGTGCTCAGGGACTATACAGTACCGGGAACTGAGCCAGTGTCGGCCACAAGCAATTCAGGCACTTCCACTACAGAGGCTAGGGGGCTTGCAGGGTTTTATCCCCAGGCCCCCACATGACTTCCCAGAGGCTCCAGGAGTGATCCTGAGTGCAGAGCCAGGTATAAGCCCTGAGCAGAGTCAGGCATGCCCGACACAAACCGAAGATGGGCACTTCAGGCCCTGCGCTATCTCTCCAGCCCAGTGTAGATTGCCTTTTCTTTTTTTCTTTTTTGTTTGGGGATCACACCCAGCAGTGGTCAGGAGTTATTCCTGGCTTTGTATTCAGAAATGACCCCTCACAGTGCTCAGGGAACTGTATGCAGTACCTGGGATGGAACGTAGGTCAGCCACTTGCAAGGTAAGTTCCCTAAGCACCGTACTGTGAACACTGGGATCTGTCTGGTCCCCAGTATAGAGATTTAAAGATAACACCAAATGCTTTGGTTCTGTGACCCTTTAGGACCTTAAGTAGTTTTATATCTGTCTTTCTAAATTCTGTTCATCCATTCTATTTTCCTTAACACTTTGGCCAGACTTGTTTTTCCAGTGGTTGTACCAAACAGAATCATTGTTAGAAGTAGAACAGATTAATTACTTTTTAACTCTGAAATAATCTAGCTATTCCTGTACTCACAAAGAACTGATAGCTTTAGTGACCAAGTGTAAATGGATCCAGTGATCAAATGATACCTGTAAGTGTGCTCTCTGTGAACGATTTGCTGTCTGTGTATACTTAGGATTATGTTACATTGAATTGCCCTGGCCTGCTTCCCCTAAAGGATCATAAGAGACAGTGAAAAATATAAAACTGATACTGAATAACAGCATTACATAAAAAACAGCAGAAACTCTTAGGCAGTAGCTGGGCCACTGCTTCCAGCTACAAGAATCCCCAGAATAGCCTTCTCGAGCTCTGCTCTGAGATACCTTTTGAAATGACAATTGTGAAGGAAAAAAATCACAATTGTGATGGGGTCACAAACAGGAACCTGTTGTTTTTTTTTTTCTTGCTTTTTTGGGTCACACCCAGAGATGCTTAGGTGTTACTCCTGGCTCTGCACTCAGGAATTACTCCTTGTGGTGCTCGGGGACCATATGGGATGCCGGGATTGAACCTGGTCGGCCGTGGTACAAGCAAACACCCTACCTGCCGTACTATCATTCTGGCCCACAGGAACCTGTTCTAAATTACATTGGGTTAATTTTTTTGTTCATCTGCTGGCTGCCATTATCATCTCACTGCTGAGACAAGAGACGAGACAACAGGGAGTATGAAAACCAGAGGTCTGGGCTCCCATCACTTAGTGACCAGGGTAAATAAACGCCGCCTGGAGCTGTGGTCCAGACACCAGAATACCTGTCCAGGCAGTCTGACGCTCAGGCGCCAGCCCTCCCCCTCTTCTGCATCTACATCTTTGGAAAACTTCTATTGCCATGAATTATGAGGCGTGATGTTTTATTTTATTAGGTTGGAATGAAATACAGAAACCTAATCCTGAAACCTGGAGGCTCTCTGGACGGCATGGACATGCTCCAGAATTTCTTGCAGCGTGAGCCAAACCAAGAAGCGTTCCTCAGGAGCAGAGGCCTGCGTGCACCCTGAGCTGCTCGGCTGACCTGTCCATGTCTGCGGGACTTGACCACCTCGCCACGTTTCACTGACCTGGAAACTGAAGGGAGTTTTTGCAAGTGCAAGTTAAGATTTCTATTGACTGCCTTCCCCGCCCTTTGAAAAATTATATAGATGTAAATGGAATTATAAATACGCTGACCTAAGAAAAGTCCCATTGGAAAATAATTGTACTATAAAATTTCATAAAAATGGATGCGGTTTCTTTTTATAAAAGTTTTCATATGAACATAATTTGATTTTTTTTATTATTATAACCTAGATAATATAATGTAAGAGGGCTAAGAATTTTTAAATTGAATCATATTCATTATCTAATTTGATCCTTCTATTGTGAAGTTTTGTACATGAGATTTCTGGCTGCTCAAAGATCATTGCGTTCCTCTGGTCAATATTTCCTTGGACCCTGCCTCCTTCTGCCTGTTCTCTCGGCAGACGTGGTTGCTCTGGCCACGGATCTCTGGGCCACGCGGCTGCACTCACGTGTTTATCTTCACGCTTTCAGGTTTTGTGACTTCCAGCCTTCTAACGAACTTAATTGGCCTATTCCATTTGGATTTGTCTTTTTTATTTTAAAAATATCATCGGAGGGGCCGGAGCAATAGTCCAGCATGTAGGGCGTTTGCCTTGCACACAGCCGACACGGGTTCAATCCCCGGCATTCCATATGGTCCCCCAAACACTGCCAGGAGTAATTCCTGAGTGCAGAGCTAGGAGTAACCCCTGAGCATTGCCGGGTGTGACCCAAAAAGCAAAAAAAAAAAAAAAAAAAAGAATAAATAAATTAAAAGAATAGCATCGGAGCTCACCACAGCAGCAAGAGTTTGGATGAACCTGCCTGTGTTTTTAATATCTCCTACCAGAGGTTCATATTAGCATTCAAGATTGTCCATCTTTTGGCATATTTTCCCATGGAAACTCTAAAGTGGGTGCAGGAGTATTTTCCCCTTGCCTCCTCTGCCTTTCCTGCCCCCAGAATGGCAGACGCCCGTGATTGCAGATGAGCTCCTGGGAGGGGCCGAAGGTGCTGCAGTGTTCAGAGTCTCCAAGGAGAAGCAGCTCCTGGACAGAACACTAGGCCAAGCTCTGCCCGTGCTGTGAGGGCGTCCACTCAGGCCGGCAGAGGAGCCTGGGTGCCAGCCCGCAATTCCTGTGAATTCTAGAAACTTTCACTGTCTTTACAGGGGCCCAGTTCCAGTTCTGCAGCTGACCCGGATAAACTCAACGTACTCACTTATCCATCTTGTTCTCCAGCAATCTACCCAGTAAGAAAATCAGAAGGCAACAGGTTTTTTTTTTATTAAGTTTTTAATGGAAGCCACAAGCGCACTTACACACACACACACACACGACTCTGAATGTACTTACACCACTTAGGTCTTCCTTTTGCTACCCAAATGTGTTTACCTGGCCATGACTGGTTAGCTAGGAACAAAATCAGAATCTTTCTTTCCTCTCCACCAAATAAACTTTGTGTTACATAGAAAGTCACTATGCCGCATAATTAAATAATCAGCAACAGGTCAAAATCAAGAGCTATAGAAACAGAGAAGGAAATATTGGGATGGTTCCTACGATGAAGAAGGTTCCTACGAGAAGAAAATATTAAGATGGTTCTTCCTTACACCTCCCGTGACTCCTGCCTTCCCTTCTGGGATGATGACCCAGCCCGCCTCTGCTCCCCAAAGCTGTGCTTGTTCCTGGTGTCATCCCACACCCTGTACCCTTGGTCCAATGTCTTCCCTCACCTGGTACCTCCTGTTTTCCAGTTTCAGACTAAAACTCTCTTCAGCTTTTCTATTGTTCAGTGTACCTCTTTTAACAATAACTTTATCATTTTAAATATTAAATTATTTCACATGGAAAAACTAATACTTGATGTACAAAAGGCTGCACAGAATAAAGACACATGTTGTCCATGAGTTTACATTTATTTCAGCCTTTGTTGTTGTTGTTGTTGTTGTTGTTGTTGTTGTTGTTAAAATCAACAAATAGAAGAGAAAAAAAGCACCGTGATGTTCATTTTTAGGGTTCACATCAAAGAACAGCCACATCATCAAATAGTTTTAAAAAATCTATCATAGAATTCAAAACTGAGAACTTTCATTTTAAAAAAATGCAACTTTAAAATCTATCTGTTCTGGGGCCAGAGAGATAGCCCAGCGGTTAGGGCGTTTGCCTTGAATGTGGCCGGCCCATGCCGCCCGGGTTCAATCCCCGGTATCCCATATGGTCCCTCGAGCACCGCCAGGAGTAATTCCTGAGTGCAGAGCCAGGAGTAACCCCTGAGCATTGCCGGGTGTGACCCAAAAAGCAAAAAATAAATAAATAAATAAATAAATAAATCTATCTGTTCTTTCGTTCACTTGCTTTGGTTCTCTGAGAGCTCGGGAATGTGATAAGGCCCTGTGATGAGTGGATGACTGAAAACCGTCACTGGGCGACCAACATTGCAGAATTTCTTTTACAGGGCCCCCCCCCCCCCCCCCCTCTTGGGGGCTGGGCCACTTATGTAGCCTGGCTCAGGCCACTGCAGTGTCTGTTGCCTGCTGTGCCCAGTGGGCAGCAGGGGCCCATCCAGTATTATTGGTCAGGGGCCACACAGTGCCAGGGACGAGACTGAGGACCTTGTACATGTTAGACCTGTGCTCTGCAACTTGAACTCTTTCTGTGACCCTGCACTTCAGATTTTAAACTGAGCCACATATAACAAAGTCACTTGTAGTTATTGATCTGGAAAATGAACCATTTTTTTATCTTATCTTTTGCACAATAGCAATTTTTCATGCCAAGAAGGGAATGTATTAAAATATCAATCCAGGCCCGAGGGATAGTATGGTGGGTAGGGTGCTTATCTTGTGCACAGCCAACCCAGGTTTGATCCCCAGCATCCCATATGATTCCCCCAAGCACCACCAGGAGTAATTCCTGAGCACAGAGCCAGGAGTAACGTCTGAGCATCACCAGGTGTGGCCAAGCTCCCTCCCGCCCCCTCTCCCCCCAAAATACCAACCCCCAAATTGGGTTTAGGAGCAGTTGTCTAAACCTGGGCTGGGGGTGGCGCTCAGAGGTAGAACACATTCTTTGTAAAAGGCTCTGGGTTCCATCCTCGGCACCGTATTATATTAATGTGTCTTACATCTGAAATTGGATAGACTTTCAGAATTAAATGTCTTCTGAATTTTCTGGTGAGAATAAAAGTACAAAATACATATTACACTTTTTTTTTTGAAAAATAATGTCCTAAGTTTAATTTTACAGTCTTTACTGAAGAATGCATCCTGGGACCATCTACCTAGTCCTGAAACAAGTGAACCAAGACAAAAAAGTAAATTTTACAAGATCTCAGTAGATCAAAGTAGACTTTTGCAACATGTCCGCAATAATGTCACAGAAACTTCTACAGAAATTTGAGCCTGTGGTGGGCTCAGTGATAAATTCCATGCCTCATATGTGAGGCCCCTGGGTTCAATCCCACAGAACTAACAAAAGAAAGCCTGGAAAAACTGGGGTAATGAGTGCTACCTCTTACATGCTCCTCTCCAAGGAGTCTTGCATTTCTGTTTTGTTTGGGGGGGCAAAACCAGCGGTGCTCAGAAATTACTCCTGACAATACTTGGGAGACCATATGGGATGTCAGGGATTGAACCTAAGTTGGCTGCATGCAAGGCAAATGCCGTCCCTTTGTGCATACCTCTGGCTCAGTCTTTTTGTGGTTGAATTTACCTTGTGGTTATCTTTTCCTGTAAAAAAAATTGAGCCTTTCTTGTTTTAGTTTTTATTTGAGAGCCTGGGGGCTCACCTAAAAATTTTATTGCCATATAATAGAGAGGAAATCTCTAGCATTTACTGTCAGAGAAACTGTATGAAAAAGAAAGGAACAATGTCCACTAAATCCAACAAAACATTTAACATCTGAAGAAAAATAAGTCAGAGGGAGAAGGTCAAATACTGGGTGATCTCATCTGTGGACTAGAGGGTGTCGAAACCAGGGAACAGACAGTATCAGATGATGACAAATACTTGGCCTTGGACCACAATTGATTTCCAAACACTGCGGGAGGGACTGCATTGAGAGGGATGGAGGGGCAGAACAGAGGTGGCGAGAGCACAGGTGGGGACTTTGGTGGCAGTGAGGTGCCCTAACAACATAAAAACCAGGAACGCTAATACTGGTGTGAATATGACAGTACCTGCTTTGACATCTTTGTGCCCAGATGGGAGGAGATGGTTGGATGATTAGATAAATCTCCGGTAGTGGGACCAGAGAGAGCTGACTCAAAGGGCTGAACACATAAATCACAGGAGACCTGAGTCGTTCCTAGCACTGAGGAGTCCCCCAGCAACACCAGGAGCACCCTTTGAGCCGTAAGTGGGAGTACCCCCAAGCACTGAGGGGAAGTAACCCCTGAGCACCACTGGGTGTTCCCCTTTAGTGAAACCTAAGAAAGTTGAGTAAAGAAACACTAAATTGATGAATATCTCCAGTTCTTTGTTTTTTATTTTTGTTGTTTAATTTTATTATATCACCATGAGATAGACCATTACAAAGCTGTTCATGATTATTGGGTTTCAGTCGTACAGTGTTTAAGCACCCATCCCTCCACAAGTGTACATTTCCCAAGACCAATGTCCCCAGTTTCCCTCCTGCATCCCTTCCCCCACTGCCTACCTCTATGGTAAACACTTCTCTCTCTCTCTCTCTCTCTCTCTCTCTCTCTCTCTCTCTCTCTCTCTCTCTTCTCCCTCCTCTCCTCCCTCCCTCCTTCCCTCCCTCCTCCCCTCTCTCTCTGGTCTTTTGCACATTGTGATTTGAAGTGTTTTATATATATACCTTTACCTACTTTCAATACTCGGTTCAAGTCTTCAAGTCTAGCTTTACCATTTCCAATTGTGGCAAACTATTTCCAGTTCTTTGGATGCAAAAAGTGCATGGATGATCAAATTTTAATCAACTTAGCTCAAGAGGTTAAATGGAATGATATTAAAATTTTAAAATTTTGGTGTTGAGATGAAAATTAAATTGGGTAGGGGGTGAGAGATAATAAAACAAATGGGATACTTGCCTTGCACACGGCTGACCAGGATTCAAGCCCTGGCACTTTATATAGTACACCGAGTACTGCCAGGAGTGGTCCCTGAGAACAGAACCAGGAGTAAGCCTTGAACACAGGTAGGCGTGGCCATCAAACCAATGATAACATTAAGCAGGATGCATTTGATTGCCACAATCAGAGAAGGGCAAGCTGGACAGTTTGATAGTGGTATTCAGAAAGCATGAAAAGACCAGCAGTTGTTAGGAAAAATGAAGTTATAAAATTTGCCTATAAATGGATGGACATGAAGAAGATTATGTTGAGGCGAAATTAGTCAGAAGGAGAGAGACAGATACAGAATGACTGCATTTATCTGCATAACATAAATATATATGTACATATTATGATACCAATATCCAAGGTCAAGTGAAACATATATCAGGAGGTCTTGTCAAAGGTGGAAATTATCACAAACGTGTGGGAGTCAGAGGCTAGGTAAGACAGAAAATGGAACAGTGTGCTAACAATTGTCGAGGGTACTAATGCCAACCTAGAACTGAGCATTAAATAGAGGCAAAAAGATACACATGACAACCCTTTAATGTATGTTCTGTAATCCATAGTCTGGAAGGGAAGGAAAAGAGAAAGAGAGAGAAAGGGAAAGAAATAAAGAACCTGCCATGGAGGATGGCTGGGGGAGGGGGAGGGAACCGGGGACGTTGGTGGTGGGAGATGGGCACTGGTGGAGGGATGGGTGCTGGAACACTGTATGACCAAAACCCAAATATGAACTTTTAATTGTATATCTTTGTAATTGTAAAAATAAAAAATTTAAAAAGAAAAGACCAGCAGTGGCCAGAAGGATCGTGCAGTATAGGTAAAGCACTGACCTTGCACACAGCTGACCTGTTTGATCCCAAGCACTCCACACGGTGCCCTGAGCACCACCAGGAGTGGTCCCTCCACACAGAGGCATGATTAGGCCCTGAGCACCACTGGCTCCGGCCCAGAAAACAAACAAACAAAAGCAGTTTTATTTGAGCAAATTCCAACGTTAGCCTCTGGCACAGCACGCCTGGGAAGGGCACCCGAGGGAGAGGCAGACCTTTGGGTGTGAGTCCAGCCATTCATCCCTCTGGACTCGCGGGTCACTCAGGTAGAGTGACCAGGTCTCCCTGTCACGTTCTGAGCAGGTGTTTGGAGGACCAGGAAAAGGAGGGTAAAAAAAAATTTGAAAATGGTTTCCAAGAGAAAAACATAAGAGAATTCTGAAAGTTCAATCTGAACATGAATTCAGAAATACAAACCCTTGGAAGCCCTGTGAGGAAGATGGGTTTGTTTCAGCAGCTGAAGCTTTAGACACATGGCTGGGAAGCCTGAGGCAGCTTCGGTGGTGTGGGGAAGCAGTTCCTCATAGGGCTGATTCAAATTCATGCTGCCGTTACCGAATGTCCAAACAGCCCAACACCACACAAGCGCTACAGAGGAGCTCCCATCTTTGATTAGATTATCCCACCTGATTACTTCTGAGTCTCCTCCAAAGTTGAGGAAGCAATAGATACACCGTGATCTTCTGAAAAACGTCACTCAGATGAAAAAACATTTACATGCTGGATCTCCAGTGACCTTTAAAGAGCTTCTGTCTACTGCACCGATAGACTGAATTTACCACATAAGGGCCACATCCACATGATCATCACATCTTGTTTTTATGTCCAAAAGCTCATTTTGGGACATAAAAACTTAACCTTTGAAAGCTTCCTGGTCTCACCACACTTCTGCAAAAATAGCTATAAAATCTATGATGGTTATGTGGTGAGATAAGGTACTTTGAGCATTTGTGCCTTGAGCCTTGGTTGCCATTGGTAATCAGCTTCTGTGCAATCAGGAGCTGGTGTTGTCTTGTGGCTAATCTGGTTACTGAAGATGGACTATTAGCAGCCGTCTCTGACTATAATGAGATCAAAGGCGCTTACAGAATACATATGCTTGTTTTCTGGACAGAATTTATGGTAGCTTCTTTCTGCCCATTCCACCACTATCTTCATTACATGGGGCAGATCTTGCTCAGATGACAAGTTTATGGTTGTCATCACCCCCATACTGTGATCTTGAATCGTCATTCTGCGTCCTGTCTTCCACAGTCCTTATTAGCGCACAGTTAGTGGTCTATAAATGTTTACTAAATATGCTTTTTAAATTGTTTTTTGCTATATGGATGTATTTTCTACAGTCACTACAAAATTTATCATTTATGAATTAATATACAACTATATACAACTATACAGATTAACTCATTTTATAACTTCCACATGATGGGATCTTTTCCTTGGTGTACTGAAAGGAAATTTATCTCATTTCTATGAGATAGATCTAAAGAAATACAGGTTTCATAAAAGTAAAATTGGCGGATGACTAATCTTAAATTTCTACAGTCTTCTCTCTATGCACTATAGACTTGGGAATTCTTTATCTGGAAACTCTGGACCCCTTGAAGATAGATTTAGTAAAAGTGTTTTTTTTTACAATTAAAAAGTTCATATTTGGTTTTGGTCATACAGTGTTCCAGCACCCATCCCGCCACCAGTGCCCATCTCCCACCACCAACGTCCCCGGTTCCCTCCCCCTCCCCAGCCATCCTCCATGGCAGGTTCTTTATTTCTTTCCATTTCTCTCTCTTTCTCTTTTCCTTTCCCTCCAGACTATGGATTATAGAACATACATTAAAGGGTTGTCATGTGTATCTTTTTGCCTCTATTTAATGCTCAGTTCTAGGTTGGCATTAGTACCCTCGACAATTGTTAGCACACTGTTCCATTTTCTGTCTTACCTAGCCTCTGACTCCCACACGTTTGTGATAATTTCCGCCTTTGACAAGACCTCCTGATATAGGTTTCACTTGACCTTGGATATTGGTATCATAATATGTACATATTTATTTATGTTATGCAGATAAATGCAGTCATTCTGTATCTGTCTCTCTCCTTCTGGCTACCAAACACTCCTGTAATTTGTGTGGAACAATAAACCCCCCAAGGATAGCTAAAGCAATCCTCGGGAAAAAGAAGATGGGAGGCATCACCTTTCCCAACTTCAAACTGTTTACAAGGCAGTAGTAATTAAAACAGCATGGTATTGGAATAAAAACAGACCTGTGGACCTATGGAATAGAATTGAGTATCCTGACACCCATCCTCAAACATATGATCATTTAATCTTTGATAAAGGTGCAACGAGTCCAAAATGGAGTAAGGAAAGCCTCTTCAACAAGTGGTGTTGGGAAAACTGGGCAGCAACATGTAAAAAAAATGAATTTGGACCTGTGTCTAACACCATGCACAAAAATCAGATCAAAATCGATTAGAGATCTGAATATCAGACTTGAATCCATAAAGTACATTGAAGAAAATATAGGAAAAACCCTCCACGACATTGAAGCTAAAGGCATCTTCAAAGGTGAAACATCACTAACAAAGCAACTAGAAGAAAAGATAAACATATGGGACTACCTGAGACTAAAAAGCTTCTGCACCTCAAAAGAAACAGTGACTAAGATACAAAAGCAGCCCACAGAATGGGAAAGAATATTCACCCAATACCCATCTGATAAGGGGTTAATATCCAGGATATATCAGGCACTGGTAGAACTTTTACAAGAAGAAAACAAACAACCCCCATCAAAAAATGGGGAGAAGAAATAAACAGAAACTTCAGCAAGGAAGAAATTCGAATGGCAAAAAAACATATGAAAAAATGCTCATCATCACTAATCATCAGAGAGATGCAAATCAAAACAACAATGAGATACCACTTTACACCACAGAGACTGGCACATATTCAAAAGAGCAAGAACAACAAGTGCTGGCGTTGGATGTGGGGAAAAGGGGACACTCATCCATTGTTGGTGGGAATGCCAGCTGGTACAGCCTTTCTGGAAAACAATATGGAAATTCCTCCAAAGACTAGAAATTGAACTCCCATTTGACCCAGCCATACCACTCCTGGGAATCTACTCTGGGAAACCAAAAATATGCAGCGGAAACACCATCCCTACTTTTATGTTCATAGCAGCATTATTCACAATAGCCAGAATCTGGAAGCAACCAGAGTGTCCGAAAATCGATGACTGGATAAAAAAGTTTTGGTACATCTACACAATGGAATACTATGCAGTGGTTAGGAAAAATGAAGTTATAAAATTTGCCTATAAATGGATGGACCTGGAGAAGATTATGTTGAGATTTAGTAAAGTATTAAGCAAACCCTTGACTTCCATGATCACCCTGAAATCATATCAAAATTTTGGGTGTATGATATGTGCCCTTTTTTCTGAGAAAAGTAGTAATCAGAAATTTTATTAGTAAATCAATAAAATTGATTTTATTATCAATTTATAGTAAAAGTTGATGATATTTTTCTGACTAGTAATAATCAGAATTTATAAGAATTAGTATCACTTGTATCGCTTGTCTTCCTGTTATTCATTGATTTGCTCGAGCAGGCGCTAGTAACATCTCCATCCGTCCTGTTCCTGTTCGGTGCTAATGTAGCCCAAGGGCATCTGCTTGCTCCAAGAGCACAAACACGAAGAGCCTCAAACCATTTCTTCAGGTCATAGAAATGAGGTCTATAATTATTAGTGTTTTTTGGCATATCAAATGCGACCAGAAAATCACAAGAAGCCAGAAGAACCCCCACACCATGAGGGCAGTCATTTTCAACATCCGGACTCCACAGCTGGTCAGAGCTCCACCCAAGAGAAAAGCTCACCCCTCCCCATTCATCACAGTTAATGCATGAGATGAGAGCCTACTACTGAAAGTGTACCACCCACACGGTAGAGCCTGGCAAGAATTAGTAATTGGTAATAATATTATTAGTAATAATAATAATCAGAATTAGTAATAATCAGAAAATTTCAAGAAAAAATTTGTTTTCAAACTTGTGTTTTTTAACATTATTTGAAAATGATCATATTAAAAATTATTGTGCATCAGGCATCGTACTAGGTACCAAGGCTACAAAAAAAAGGCAAAGAACCCTGAACTTGGGCTGCTCACTACCGGGAAGAAGGTAAATGAGTTCACTACAGGTTGAGATAAATTACAAAATAAAGGCATATGGGAAGAGGCACTGTCTACTACTAGTGAGAGGGACTAGACATAACAGAGTGAAGAACATGGGGAATTCAGACTTGGCCTAATGTTCCACTTGTCTCACAGGACCACATGGTTCTATAAGCCTAAGCAGAACAGATCTCCTGTACAGGCCTCCTCAAAGGAAAAGGAATGGGGACAGGCTCAGGCTTCTCAGAGGCAGGGTGATGAGTGAAAAGGAACCTTTGAGGACAGGGATTAGCTTAGAGACAAAGCACCTACCTTCCAGGGCCAAAGAGACACCACAGAGGGTAGGGCGTTTGCCTTGCACGGAGCCAACCCAGGTTCGATCCCCAGCATTCCATATGGTCCCCCGAGAATCACCAGGAGTAATTCCTGAGTACAGAGCCTGGAGTAACCCCAGAGCATTTCCAGGTGTGACCCCCAAAAAAAAAAAAAAAAAGAAAGCACCTATGTTCTAACATGATGCCAAGAAGGTTTTATTTAATTTTTTATTATACCACCGTGAGATATACAATTACAAAGATGTTCATGTTTGGGTTTCAATCATACAGTGTTCCACCATCCAACCCTCCTCCAGTGCCCATTTCTCACCACCAATGTCCGACTTCCCTTCCCCGCCCCCAGCCTGCCTCTATGGCATGTTTGTATAGATATAGATATAAAATATCATGCAAATAAATGCAGTAATTCTAAATATGTCTTTTGTCTTCTGGCTATTTTCACTCAACATGATGCTCTCCATGTCCATCCATTTATAGGCAAATTTCATAACTTCACTTTTTCTAACAGCTGCATAGTATTCCATTATGTAGATGTACCAAAGTTTCTTTATCCAGTAATCTGTTCTTGAGAATTGTTTGTTTCCAGATTCTGGCTATTGTAAATAGTGCTGCTATGAAAATAGAAGTGCAGATGGTATTTCTGCTGTGTGTTGTTGGCTTCCCAGGTTATATTTCCAGGAGTGGTAAGGCTGGGTCAAATGGGAGCTCAATTTTTAGTTTTTGGAGAAATGTCCATATTGTTTTCCAAAAAAGTTGTAACAGTCAATATTCCCTCCAACAATGATTGAGAGTCCCTTTCTCCCCACATCTGCGCCAACACTGGTTGTTCTTGCTTTTTTGGATGTGTGCCAGTCTCTGTGGTGTGAGATGATACCTCAGTGTTGTTTTGATTTGCATCTCCCGATAATTATTGATGATGAGCATTTTTTATATGCCTTTTGGCCATTCAAATTTCTTCTTTCTGGAATTTTCTGTTCATTTCTTCTTCACACTCTTTGATGGGGTTTGCTGTTTTCTTGTTGTGCAGTTCTACCAGTGTTTGATATCGCCTGGATATTAACCCCTTATCAGATGGGTACTGGGTAAATATTCTTTCCGACTCTGTGGACTGTCTTTGTATCGTGTTCACTGTTTCTTTTGAGATGCAGAAGATTTTTAGTTTCATCTAGTTCCATATGTTTATCTTTGCTTCCAATTGCTTTGTTTGTGTTATTTCATATTTGAAAATGTCTTTAGCTTCCATGTCTAGAGGATTTTTCCTATGTTTTCTTCAGTGTCCATTATAGTTTCAGGTCTGATATTGAGATCTTTGATCTGACTTTTGTTTATGATGTTAGAGAAAGACCCAAATTCAGTTTTTTACATGTAGCTGCCCAGTTTTCCAAGCACCACTGTTGAAGAGGCTTTCCTTGCTCCATTTTTGCTCCTTTATCAAAAAATTAAATGATCATGTATTTGAGGATGGGTGTCAGGGTATTCAAATCTATTCCAAGGGACTACAGGTCTGTTTTTACTCCAATACCATGCTGTTTTAATTACTACCACTTTGTAGTACAGTTTGAAGTTGGGAAAGGTGATGCCTCCCATCTTCTTTTCCCCAAGGATTGCTTTAGCTATCCATGGGACTTTATTATTCCATACAAATTTCAGGTGTGTTTGGTCAATTTCTTTGAAGAATGTCATGGGTATCCTTATTGGGACCGCATTGAATCTGTACAAAGATCTAGGGAGCATTTTGACAATGCTAATTCTCCCAATCTATAAGCAGGGAATGTGTTTCCATTTCCTCATGTCATCTTTGATTTCTTGAAGCAGCGTTTTGTAGTTTTCTTTGTACAGGCCCTTAACATTCTTAGTTAAACTAATGCTAGGTATTTGACTTTCTGTGGCACAATTGTGGATGAGATTGTTTTCTTAATATCCCTTTTCTTTCTTTCATTATTTGTATATAGGAAAGCCATTGACTTTTGGATATTTATTTTGTGCCCTGCCACTCCACCATAGGTATCTATTGTTTCTAGGAGCTTTTGTTAGAAAGTTTAGGGTTTTCTGGGTGTAATACCATGCCATCTGCCAATAGTGATAGCGTGACTTCTTCCTTGCCTATCTGGATGCCTTTAGTTTTCTTTTCTTCCCTGATTTCTATGGCAAGTACTTCCAGTACTGTTTTGAATAGAAGTGGTGAGTGGGCATTCTTGTCTTGTCCCTGATCTTAGACACGCCCAGAATTTAAAAATACGCTTTCTACTACAAAACTTGTCAGGGATGTAGTGAAAAGGAAACTTCAGACACTGCTGTGGAACTGTCACCTGATCCAGCCACTATAGGAAACAATATGGAGATTTTTCAAATTACTAAGATTGGAACTTCCATTTGGCCTAGCTATCCTGCTTCTAGATATCTACCCCCAAACACAAGAACATTGATCAGTGAATCAGAGTGATGACAGTACAGGGGGAAGGACACTTGCTTTCACACATCCATGTGGGTTGGATCTCTGGTACCACATAAGATCCCCCCACACCTGCCAGGTATGATCCCTGAGCACAGAGCCAGGAATAAGCCCTGATGTAACCAGGTGTAGTAGTCCCTGTCCACAAGGCTTTATGAATTCATCTATTAGGACTCTTTATAGTACAGTTGACATAACTCGGGCCGTTTAGGTCATCAAAACCAGTAACAACAAACTTTGGCATAGCTGGACCTGCAAGTTCAAATGACCTTATCAAGACTTTCCATCTTGGCTTGTTTTTCAAGTCTGTGTTCTCCTTTAAACGTGTATTTTCTCTAATTCTCTCCCCACATCTTTCTAAGAAAGTTTTAATAAGAACTATCTTGCTTTGAGGCCGGGGCTATAGTATAGCAGGTACAGCACTTGCTTTGCATGCGTCTGACCTGGCTTCAATCTTCAACATCCTGTATGGACCCCTGAGCACTTCCAGGAGTGATCCCCAATAGCAGAGCCAGGAGTAAGCCCCTGAGCATTGTGAGTGTGGGCCCCAAAACAAAACAAACCAAAACCTAACAACTATGTTAAGCTTCACACATTGCCAAAAAGAAAGATTATTTTTGTCTTACGGTCCTTTCTGCATTCAAAAGCTGTACTCTGTCTCCTGTACCTTACTGCTGGCTCTGCGTGTGGGGAGCTTGTCTCTCAAAGGTGTGATATGCCTCAGTGGATGACAGCTAGGCTACCACTGAAGCGAGATCTCAAGACTTCCTTGCCCTGTATGCAAACTCCCTTCACCCCCCATTCTTTCTTTGAGGAGCTACACCCAATTGTGCTCAGGGCTTCTTCCTGGTTTTTCTCTCTGAGGGCAGTGAGTGGCAGTGCTCAGGGGGACTATATGAGGTGACAGGATCAAATCCCAAGTTGGCTGTGTGCAAGGAAAATGCCCTACCTGCTGCATTATCTTCCTGGCCCCTTCTCCCATTCTTTACCTTTCTCCTCCTGCTATTCCCATTGGGCCTGGAAGCTTGAACAGAACTCAGTCCACGGACTTATTATTTCTTCATTTGTTTTGGTCATACCTGCAATACACAAGGACTTGGATGCTCAGTGCCTGGGGTTCACTCACTCCGAGCGAGCTGGGAAGCCATGTGGTGCTAGAACACAACCCAGGGCCCCCTGGCCACAAAGCACATGACCCAGCCCTTCAGCTGCCCAGCTCCAGATGTATTTTTTTTCTTTGTGGGTCACACCCGGCAATGCTCAGGGGTTACTCCTGGCTCTGCACTCAGAAACCACTCCTGGCGGTGCTCGGGGACCGTATGGGATGCCGGGATAGAACCGGTCGGCACAGGCTAGCCGCGTGCAAGGCAAACGCCCTACCTGCTGGGCTATCGCCTCCGGCCCCACCAGATGCATTTTTAATGAATGACTTTTTCTTTCAGAATGTTGGCAGTGGGAATAAATGGAATCCTATCTCTTCTATCAGGAGTTTCTTGGTGCTTGCGGTCTCAACAGATGAGAGATGAAGATAGTCACCTTATACACTTTACAATTTTTAAAAAATTTTACTGAGGTTATTTTCAATTGCATTAATATCTATGTTAATACAATATAGATATTAAGACTAGTCCCTTTCTCCGAGATTATCTCTTATGTCAAAACACTGGAGGGGGGCTGGTTAAAAAGAAATACATCTGAATGAATATATATTTATGGTGAGAGACATGGGTTTGCATGGGTTTCATGCAACCCAGATGGTACCCACAGGGTCCTTTTTTTTTTTTTGCTTTCTTTTGGGGTCACACCGGCAATGCTCAGGGGTTTCTCCTGGCTCTGCACTCAGGAATTACCTCTGGCAGTTCTCGGGGGACTATATGGGATACCGGGGATCAAACCGGGCTGGCACAGGCCAGCCGCATGCAAGGCAAATGCCCTACCTGCTGAGCTATCGCTCCGGTCCCCAGGTCCTTCTTATTTATCATCTGCACCAGGGTGATTCTGAGTGTCTTGTCCTCTGATTATTGAAAGGGTTATGCTCATCTGCTTGAGCGCAAACTAGTATGATTCTTTCTTTACTCTTAAAAGATAGGCTCACGTAGCCAGGGTGGTGAATTCTAACTGTCCCATGTTGGGTATTAAGTGGGTATTAAGAGGAACTGTGCCCAATCTAGATAACATTGAAATCATAGTAGAGATTATAATATATTTCAGAAGTTATTAATTCAGAGTCAAAATGACTCCTGTAACTGCTACCCCCTCCATCAGTGTTTACTCAGAAGAGAGATCTCATTAGCATGAACCCTGGTGTAAGGACATGTAAACAGCTTAAACTGTAAGTAGATTAAACAGCAAAGATCCCAAGCTAGCTAGGCCTTGTTATCCAACATTATACATTATAAAAAAAAAAAAAAAGAGCTGAAGGAAAAGCATTTTTTTTTTCTTTTGGGTAACACCTGGCAATGCTCAGAGGTTACTCCTGGCTGTGCACTCAGGATTACTCCTGGCGGTGTTTGGGGACCACATGGGATGCCAGGGATCAAACCTGGGTCTGGCCACCCTACCAGCTGTGCTATCGCTCCAGCCCACGTTCCACTCTTTAGGCCGTGTTATCTGCAATCTACTTCCAGAGAGACAGCAACTCATTGGACAAATTGATGATGAATAAAAATATTCAGAGGGGCCGGAGCGATAGCCCAGCAGGTAGGCGTTGCGCTGCACGTGGCCGGCCTGTGCCGGCCTGGGTTCGATCCCCGCATCCCATATGGTCCCCCGAGCACCGCCAGGAATAATTCCTGAGTGCAGAGCCAGGAGTAACCCCTGAGCATTGCCGGGCGTGACCCAAAAAAAAAAAAAAAAAAAAATTCAGAGGGTTCATGACAAGAACCAGTACAGGACTTGAAACTTGCACTCCATTTCCTGTGTCACATACAGTAATTTATTATGTCATTTCATGTTGATGGATTTTTTAAGTCCATTGCCCTCTGAGACTGTTTTAAACAATGCTGCCAAGATTACTTTGGCAAATGTTTTCCATTTGTCTTTGGCTTACCTGTTCAGTACATTCTCAAGTGTGATTCCTCTTTGAAAAAAGAGAGGCGCTTTAGGAGTTGGATGTTTTCCATTTGGAGCAGTGTCTTATAAAGCTACTTACTACATTTTCAAACACGGTTTAACATCGAGACAGTTGCTACAGATAAATAGGAAAAGTGATGATTAAACAATGCAAAGAATCTGGTGTGTGAAATCACTGATATTCCTTTCGTTCCCATTGGGTGATGAGGACTAAGATTACTTCTTCCAGAAAGTGGTGGGAGTAATTTCAGACAGGAATTTTCTTTCTCTATTAATGATTGGGTAGGACCTAAAAGGAATGTGAGGCTTTATCCCAGAACAAAGCAGTCATCAGTGCTTTTGTATCCACAGCAAAGGGAGGGAAAACCAAAAGATCCATTTTGTCATCTCGGTCTCAAATCAGATGCCTTTCTACGGTCTTGAACATTTGTGTGAGCGACCAAGTGGGACTTCTGTTGCACTGCACAATGCAGTCACTGTTCTCAGCTTGCACATGCCTACTCTGTCTCAGCTTCAGTTATAAAATCTTGAGCCAGAGGCTGTTATGTTCTGTTTTGTTCAGTCAATGACACAGTTAGCCAGTGAAATCCCAGCTGGAATCTGGTGGCAAGAGAGAAATGTCTCACACTTTTATCTATCAAGCCTGGTATAACATGCAGGTGTATTTCCAGCTTTATACTGGGGGTGGGGAAAGAAGGGATAGCCTAGATTAGGCAGATTTTTTAAGCTATTTGGGAAGGTGACCCAGTTTTGCATTCCCTTTCCTCATTCTGCCTTCATTAGAGCTATTGAAGGAGCATGATGGTGTTTGATCAAAATGAAGACAAAATCTAAATTTCATACAGCCCAACCCTGCTATTTCATTATTGCATGTCACTGATTGTTTTGTCCTGGGGCCACATCTAATAGTGCTCAGTGGCTGTCCCCTGCATGACGTTGGAAGCCAGGACTCCCCTACAACGCATGTGCTCAACCTTTTGGGGGGATTTTCCAGCTGCTCTTGTCACTAATTCTTTACTAGATAAACCCTAACCTATTGTCTCACAAGCCAGGGGAAGCACTTCTCTTGTCTTCCTTTCATTCTCCCCAAAGACCAATTAGACAAAACGGAGGATTCTGTAAAAATTCTCTGCAAATCCCTAGAGGAACATGACAGAGAGAGAATGCAGATTGTGAAACCATGGACGAAGACCTTTGACTTGGAAGAGGGGTCTAAAGGAATTTTCTTATAACACCCCATTTCTGGTTTCAGGATTTGCAGGGTTTGTGTATATGTGTGTATTCGTGTATCGTAGGGTGCTAAGGATGGAACCCAAGGCCTAACACATGCAAACGTGCTCTACCACAGAGTCACGTCCTTGGTTCCTTATTCAATCCCATGTTAAAAATACAGTTTGTGTTCTGCAGGCTAAGTAAGAGGTCTGGAAGGATTAAAATAAGCATAATTTATATGTGACCACTGCTGAAAGAAAATGCCTTTTTTAAAATATGCAGAAACCAACAGAACTCTCAGGCGTAACTTCTTTCATATCTCATCAGTCTTTATTTTTTTTTTCAGGAATGTTTATGGAGATACTGTAATTTCCAGTTGTTCATAATAGTGTTGTTCAGGCAAACATGCCAAGACCAGTCTCACCACCAGGGTCCCCATTGTTCCCAGGTTCCCTCCCACCTCAGCCTGCCCCCCTGGAAGACATATAACAAATTTCTTTCTTATTACTTGGTCAATAAAATTTAAAGGAGTAGCAAATAGATCTGTCAAAAATAAATAGAAATCAATTAGTGATGATGAATTGTATTTGTGTTTAACCTTTACACCAGGAATAATTCCTAAGTGTAGAGCCAGGAGTGTAGAGCCCTAAGCATCACCAGGTTTGGCCCAAAAAAAAAAGAGAAAAGGGGGTGGTGGTGGAAAGATAACAAATATGTTGCTTGAAAACGAGATTGTCACCTAGCTGACTTCTATCCCTTAAAATTCACATTTAAGGACCAGGAGATAGAGTGGTTTGGGCACTTGCTTTTGCACTTTTAAGATCTGGCTTTGATCCCTGGCACCACATATGGTCCCCTGAGCCTACCAGGAGTGATTCCTGAGTGCAGAGCCAGGAGTACATCCCAAGCACAGCCCGGTGGGGGGCCCCAAATCAAAATACAATAAAACTCAGATTAGGGTGTGGGGAAGGGTAGGAGAGGAGAAACTACGTCTTAAGTGTTTAGAGCCCTGGTTTAACTTTTTCCCTACTTGAAGGGTGGTGTGCATTTGTGAGTTAGAGCGTACAGATATCTGATTGGTTTCCCTGGCTCCCAGGAAGTTTCTCAGGGCCCTATGAGATTTCAGCCTGGGAGAGCTAGTACTGCCCACGCTGTTCTCTCTAGGGCCAGAAGCCACTATGTCAACACACCTGCTGCAGTCCTCTGGGATGAAGGAAATGAAGTCACGGCATTAGAAAGTAAATAAGGTGCTAAGGCAGACTTTGTCTGCCCCTGAGGACCGTGATGCTCTCAGGCTCAGATCTGGGAGCTGGAAAGAGTGAAGCAGTCACTTAGGACACTGAGGTTATGACATTGAAGATAGTGATGTCAGAGATGGGAGCGGATCCGGCTTGAGTTTACATGCCTCTGAGAGGGCAAATGGCAGCATGTCAAGGTTTGAATGGTGGGCCCAGAGATCGACAACAGGAAGTGCTGACTGGCAACCAGGGCAGTTTCCGGAATGCAAAAAGGGTGATATTCAAAAGGGTGAGAGCTGTGCTGCAAGGATTAGGTTGCGTTCACAAATGGTGATTTTAATTCTAGAGTAGGGGAAATTTTGCTTTTTAAAATGTAAGTAGTATAATAGAATATGTAATCCTTCCAAAATTAATACGAAAAGGTATGCATTAGAAAAAAAGCTGATAAAAATGCCCCTATTCCTTTCTAAGTGTGAAAACTTTTTGGAGTCAGGTTTCAATGGAACGTTCACAAAGCTGACCTTCATGGTGTATGCCAGAGAAGTCCAGCTGGCATCTTGAGATTCTACAGGAAGCAGTAAGAGCCGCTTGGCAAACGTGACAACAGTTTGGAACATTTCTAAGCAGCCTAAGCAATAAACTAAAGGACAACTTGTGTGAGTCAACTCTCCTGGAAATCTATAGCCAACATAAATTTCTCTTTTTAATGAGAGTCTTAAATCTTCTAAATTACTGCTCTTAATCACAATTTGGATCAGGACTATTTCTTTATGTCCACAAAACACACTGTGTACCTCCACCCTCTCAGGCCTATTTTCAGTACACCACACTCTGGGGTAAAGAAAATCGAGTTTCAGGCTGGGCATTTCCTCTGATGCTGACACTTCATAAGTAAGTGTGGAAAGTGCAGGAATAAATGCTGCTTCCTTCCCAGTCTCCACTGCGCGAGGCAGCCCGCAGAGAAATAGTTCGGCCTCAGTCACAAGCACTTTCTTTCCTCCGGTCTCCCATTCTACCAGGATTAAATGTCCCCCTTGTCCTCAGCCAAAATGGAAATATGATCTCATGTTTATTTATTGTGTTGCCTTTGCATTTCCTAGGTCAATAGGGTGTAAATTTTGAGTTGCTGATGTCACTTCTTCCCCCAAACACAGAGAAACTCTCCAGGGAGCTAACTGTAAGGGAACCCAAGCACAGCCAAATCTCTTAAGTAGACACTTAGGTATAAAAATAGAATGGTGCTTTGAGTTGCTAAAGTGGCACCATTCTGTAGCACTATCATTACATTCTGGGTGCAAGTTCAAGGATTCTCCTAGACTCGGCTGCCAAATGCTAATTGGTTATCAGTGCTTCGTGAGGATGGGCCTATACTCACCAATGCTCAGGGGCTACTCCTGTCACTGTGCCCATGGGTCACTCCTGGACCAGTGCTGGGGGCCAGATGGGACCAGATACAGTGCCAAGAATTGACCAAGAAGTGATTCCTGAGCCCGGCCAGGTGTGGCAAAACCCTCAAACCCCTCAAAATACTTAGTGCAGGGACAAGAGAGAGACAGATCAATATGCCGGAGTAGGAGTACATGGTTTGCACGCAGAAGGCCCAGATTCAATCCCTGGTACTACAATCCCTGGTATTCAGGATGAGCACTACCGGAATGTCCCCACAGGCTCTCACCTGGGACTAGACCTTGAACCTCAACCAGGTGTGAACCCAAAAAGTAAAGCAAGCAGAGATCTTGTGCAGGAACCTGGAGATGATTCCACGTGAGCGTACAGCACATGCCTGTCCCTGGAGATGGTTCATGTGAATGCACAGCACACGCTGGTCCACGAGATGGTTCA